>VWZX01000627.1:960656-1226847 GCA_013399015.1 Galbula dea
CATGTTGTTTGTGGGTGCTCAGATGGCTCTGGCCTCTTGTTCCTCCTCTCCTCGTTTGCGCTACAAAGATGGAGCAGGACAGTCCCATCTCTTTGGTGCCCAATGGCCTCCCATTCTCAGTGACAAGTTCCCATACTGTTCACCTCCACTCCATCGGGGCTCCCTCCCTAGAGAAGAAGCAACTGCATGCCCAACCCATTTGAATTTCCATCCCGTTGACTTGGTAGACAGAAGTCTGTCATTGTGGAGTGGCTGCTGTTTGCTGCTGGAAAGCTACACCAACAGCAGGCTTCTCACTGCTGCTAGTGTGGTGGGGCATAGACCTCACCTTGCTCCAGGAGGGTCTGCTGCCACACAGCTCTGTCTTGCCAACAAGGGATCCATCAGTCTGTGGGGACAGTAATGGCTGAGTAAGTGCACATCAGTTTGTTTGCAGTTGAGATTTTTACAGCAAGGATGGAGGAGGGTGTTGCATGGACTTCTTAGTATTGTTTCCAAAGACTACTTCATTCTGTCACAACCTACATATTCATTTGCTGCATGTTTTTTATACTGGTCTAGGTTAGCCTTTCTTTGCTACTCAACACTTTGTCATGGCTCTTGGCAACTTTGTTGTCCGTTACAAAAGGGGTGTGAGGATACAAAGGATGCATGAATTGAGCCAAAGTATATAATCTTCACAAGACTATAATATGTAATAAAGTATTGGATATGTTTGCTAGTTTTAGAAGCATTCCAAGCTGAAGATTTTTTTTGTATTGTAAAGCAGTTTTCCTATATTTTAAAAATAGGCCATATGAAAAAAGTTAGATGTCCATATCCTATAGAGTGAGACGTTGGAACAGGTTGCCCAGAGAGGTTGTGGAAGCCCCTTCCCCTGGCAAGGCTGGGTGGGGCTCTGGGCAACCTATCTAGTGGGAGGTGTCCCTGCCAGGCAGGGGGGTTGGAACTAGATGCTCTTTCAGGTCCCTTCCAACTCTGACAATGCTATGATTTATTTCAAGAATAATTAGGTTTACTTTATGACAGTCAGATGGCATCAAGGACTGATAGTGTTTTTCTGACTGCTTTTCTTTAACCATGGTAAACTGTTCTTTAACCCTTTTTAAGGTTTATAACCTTAAGCTTTTAACCTTTTTGAGTTTTTTTTTCCTGTAGTGGTTATGAAGTATATTATAACGGAATCATAGAATAGTTTGGGTTGGAAGGGACCTCTAAAGATCATATAGTCCAACCCCCCTGCAAATAAGCTGGGACATCTTCAACTAGACCAGGTTACTCAGAGCCCCATCCAACCTGACCTCGAATGTTTCCAAGGATGGGACATCTACCACCTCTCTGGGCAACCTTTTACAGTGTCTCACCACCTTCATTGTAAAAAGATAATCTTGTTTTATCTAGTCTAAATCTACCCTTTTTTAGTTTATAAATGTTACACCTTGTCCTCTCATAACAGGTTCTACTGAAAAGTCTGTCCCTGTCTTTCTTGTAAGACTCCAGTTTTGAGCCTTGCACATCACCAGTGGCAGATTCCACAGGGCAGTTTGTTTCTCAGTTGCCCCACAGCTATCTCATCCTTTCTCAGGCTGTGTTAGTAGTATTTCTTTGCATGGAACTGGAATTTAGGTAACCAGATGTATCTTTTGTAATTTCATAGACTTCAGATTACACATTAATGTGTAAAAGTAAGTTTAAGAGATTTATAGAAGAAAAGAGTCTTATATGTATTCAGTTAGGTGTTCTCAGATTCTTACACTGAGCATCATTGACTACATTGATACAGTTTTACTTCGGTTTCAGAGCAACATCTAGCTATTAATGAAAAGTTACCTGTTACATTCAAGCTCCTGTATATAAATAGTTCATTTGAAAGTAAAAACGGAATCTTGGTTTCAGATACATTTTTCTTTATTTGACTTTAAAGTTGTCCCTCCAGGCAAAAAGGAAGAGCGACAGAAACATCAGATGTGCCTTGCTCCATTGGGGTTAAACCCTTTTGTCTGTTGTACTGTTCTCAATTTTTTGTTTATCTTGAAGTGCAATAGTTAGATTATAAATACCAAACATCTCTTCTTTCTGCTTAGGTTGTGGTTTTTGGTGGTTTTTTTTCTGTTAAGGGGACAACTTGGTTTGTCATAAGCTGATGTGCAGTGCAGGGGCATACTGTGATGCCACCACTGCAGATTAATTGAGAATCATGCTGGTAGATCACACAGCATGGAGTTCTGGCTATAGGACATAATGTTTTTAGGGGAATTAAGAAGAAAAATTATTCCTACCACTGCATCTCTATTAGTTTCATAATGTTGTGATAATAGACCTGTATTCCTGACTGACATCCACTTGATAACATTGCTTTGGGAGAGGGAATTACAGAAAACAAGCAGGCAACATATCTTCGGTACAAAGTAAATTGAGCACAAAATACCTTGGTGATCTGCACAGTGAATAGCAAATCACCTTAAAGCAATGCAAAGTCATAATCCCACTTCATTCGGCAGATCCAAGGTGTCTGGTATGGCTTTATCTGTGTTAAAAGTCCTGTGTGTATGATTTTAGGTGATTCTTTTACCGTTTTTGCAGGTACAGGGGCATCTTCTCTGAGCATTTTTTTTTTTTTTTTAGTTCATTCTTGTTAAGATTTTGGCAGGGATATAGTAAAAGACATTGTTTTCAACTTCAGTGGTATCCGGTGTTTGCTGTAATGCTGTCAACAAGAGCAATGAGAGAAGGCAGAAAGTGGCAAGAGGTGAAAACCCTGCAGAACCACCTTTGTAATCTGTGAGCAATATCCCCCATACAATGGAGAAGCATTTCTCCAAATGAAGTATTCGTAGCTTCAAGTATGGAGACCATGGCTGTGTTCCATAGAGGAATTGTCCTCGTCTGCAGACAGCCTAGATTTTACCATTGCTCTGAATAGAAACCTTTTAAAATGGTCAATATCCACAGCCTCCTTTCCTATGTTCCCTGTTCCTCCTTGAACAGGATACCTTCAGAGGCTTCTAGTTTGCATTGTCTAATTCTTCTATTCTTCTTTTTTCAATAGAAGGCTGATTTAGAGCATGTCTGAATGCTTCTCAGATGTCCCTTGACTTTTGCCACCTATTAAGGGGGAAGTGTGATTATGAAATCTTGGTCAGGTCCAAGTCCATACTCTGTAAATCTCATCTGCCACTATTCAGAAAATAGAGTGTTTACTCTGTGCCAGAAACTGTGTATTTATCATCTCTTTACTGTACAGCTATAGTATCAGGTTAAAACCTTGTCACGTTAGACTTCAGCGATGCAGAACTATGTCCATTCTCTTTTATTTTCTTCAGTGTTGTGTAGAAATACAAGGTTGTCATTCATGACATAAGAAGTAATTCAAACACCTTTCATAAATTTCCTTCTTGTAAATTTTTGCTGAACAAAAATACAGTGCTGTTGCCTGAGGTAGCTACCAGAGAATATCTTCAAGACAATTAATGCTTTTTTGTTGGAGGATCATTCTGCCCTGTTGTGTTTAAAAGGCACTCTTTTAAAAATCACAAGCACATCAGCTTTTTTTTTTAACTAAGCTGTAATTTATATATATATATATATGAATGTATGGCTGTCTACTTTCAGAGAGAGTCTCTTCCTGTAGTGTAATTTCAGCAGCTTACATGTAGGATTGGAGGTTTTACAAGCACAGCGAGTATTCAAAGATGTTATTTTTTATTGTAATGGGTCCAGCAACTTTTTAAACTATTATTTGCAGAAGTTAGGTTAATTTTTAAGGTGTGCATATCACATGGTCTGACACTGGAGTACAAATGTGGTTAATTTAATAATAAAATAACTCTTGACTCCACAGCAGAAACTGCTAATTAAAATAGGTGAAGCTCAGAAAGGTGTTCTAAGAAATACCAGTTAGTAGCCATTTTATTACCTAGGATTATACTGCACTAAATAGAAGTCAAAATCTGAAGGAGAAGACATTCATATAGTTGATGCAGTGCAGGCTGTTAATCTGTTATTGTCTTGAAGCATTTATACATATTTTAATAATAATTCTGAAAAAATATAATTCTGAAAAGAAAAAAATCATCCGTATGTTCTATCTTATATTATCCAGCTGGACCAGAAACTTAACAGAGGGTTTTCAAGAGAAGGGGAATTTGGACTGAGAACATAAATTTAATTGCAGTAGGCTATTCTGTGTGCAGTAGTGTGGTCTTTGTGGTTTTGCTGTAATTGGGGTTTATAATTGTTACGGTAATTTTGTCCTGTGTGCACAACATGAAAGCACGTAGTACTACAGAGAGGAGGAAAGTGATGTGTATGTCTTGTGTAGTGACATTCCTCAGGGTTGATTTTTTTATTTTTTTTATTTTTTTTTCCCCTTGTGAGGAAGCTGTCATAATGAATCTCAGTATCTCAGATTCTGAAAGGGCAGTTGCTTTTCAGGGCCTTGGGAGTTGTTACTTCTGTTTAAATGCTCATGTAACAAATTAAGTAAACCTGCATGTTCTCCCCAGATTGAGGGGTACAATTGAGAGACAAGACAATCTAAGAAGAGATCTTGGCATGACACCTTTAGCAGCCAAAGCTGGGATCTGGTTGTCACTTTATGTGGATACACCATTTATTTTGTGCAGAGCAGCATCCCTGAAATGTGCTAGAAGATGAGTCTGAGAATGGAAGTTGCGTATATTAGTGGAGATTAAAATCTGGCAGACTAAAAATGCAGTCAGTTCTTGAAGGTGGAAAGGAGTATTATGGTTTTTTGATACTGAAAACTTGAAAAATATGACTTCTGCCCTGTTCAGAAAGAAGGAGGCCACTCCTGCCTTGAGTCAGAGAGTTGAGAGTCTGAAATAATTGAAAAATATTTAGTTGGTTGGGGAGTCTTAATATCTGCATAAAACCTTATTGCTTCCTCAGACTACATGGATTTCAACGAGATGCTTTAGCAATATATGCTTTTGAGATACAGGTTATATTACCATGAGGGACACCCTGTAACTATGGAACCTGATAATGGAGGATAACTGGAGAGAGGGATGTAGAATTTGAGAAGGTTGTGGGTGTGGACATGTGAGGTTGGGCACAGCAATGAAGCCTTGTAATGGATCTGGCCATGGAAAGAAGCTGCATTCAGGGTTTGACTTCAGGTTTCACTGAAGTCGCATTAAGCACAGCTGCAAATTAACTTTGACTGGAACTCATTCATCTCAGGCAGCATATCTATTGAATTGAAATACAAATTTCTAACAAACAAGCTCTGTCAATGTTGCTGCTCACTGAATTGCTTATCTCCCTATTTCTTAATTACAGATTGCTCTAGAGGTACAAAAATCCTTACAGATTACTTTATTAAAAAGCTGTGTACTTGCTTCCATTGGTAATGCTAAAGGAACTAGATGATTTCAGATGTATGCCAGCTAATAACAAACTTGAACCCATAAGTTAAATAAATTACTAGTCAAGAAATGCCATGTCTAAATTGGTGATTAAGAAAATGGTTTCATATGCTGAGGGTTAGGCAATGGCACTTAAATGTCTTCCCTCAATGGAACTGATCAATAAAAGGAAAAGAAGGTATGTATTTCAGACAATAAGCATGAAATGGAAACTGAGACACAGACAGTATAAGAATGTGCAAACTGAAGTGGAACAATGTAGACAAAAGGAGCTTTCAAAGTGACCAGATACCAACTGTTGTGTAAACAAAGGAAAAGCTCAGAAACCAAGGAAGTACCATTTCCTTTCACCGATTCTGTATTATGGAAACACATCAGTTCCTAAGTAAAGGAACATTCAGCTTTATTGTAACAATTAGTGTCAGATCTAAAGAATCTTCTTAGAAAATCGAACTGAAAGGATATGTTGGTCCAGTAGCAACTGCAGTTCTTCAGTCTTCAAAGATTGTCAGTTTTTTCACTGAAAGATGATTTATTGAATGTGACAATATGCAGAGCACAAGTAATGTTTCCTTGGCTTCTATGAAGCAAGGAGTTTGCTCTCCCACAAAACAGTGGCTTGTAAATACAGTGATAGTCAGGAGACAATATTAAGATCTTTTTGAAAGAATCAAGTAGCAAATGAGTAGTAGTTCATTATTGGGGCATGCAGTCACTTTGGGTATGTTTATGATCTTCATTAGGCTTAGTACTCTGCAGCTGCCAGCATGGGAATGAACGTGTTAACTAACTCAGAGATGGACGTAGTGTTTCCCATTGAAGTGGTACCATATTGGCTGAACAGCTACCTCTGGCTTTGAGGTGGGATGGGGAAGTATAAACAATATAAATCTCATGTGATGCCATCTGGAAGAGATATGGACAATACCTTGATAAAAAGGCTTCCTCCTTACCATGTCATGGAAACATCTGATGATAAAAACATTACCGAATGCATGCTTGCAACATCATGCAGACTCTAATTACAAGTAGGTGTGACAGCCAGGTATAACCTATACCTGAAGAAAATGTGACTAACATGTTTGTGGGTGGAGAAGAGGCCTCTTTGCTGAGTACCATGCTGTTCAGTATCTATTTCTTACGTTTGCTTTCATTTCCCCCATATGGCATGTTCTGTTCACATAAAAAGCCATACCTGGTACAGTGGGAGGACTGGCTGTTTGCCATGCCTGGCTGTTGAAGGCACTGAACTGAGCATGGTGGTGGAGCTGAGTGGAGGGAAGGAGTATGTACACAATGTACACAAAACATGAGCATCTGGAGAAAGTTGGAGCCAGCAGAAAGAATTGGAGGAAACAAGACTAGCCAAATCTTTGAAGCATGGCTGGAAATCCCTGAGAGAAAGAGAGGGCAAGGAGGTAATAGAGGGATAGAGGCTTTTCCAGTTGACTCTGTGGAGTTCAGTGCCATCCTGGAAGCCCTAAAGGGCTTATGTGTTGAAAGCAAAGGCTGGATGGATGGAGAAGAGCCCATCCTGTGAGAATGCAAGGGAAGATTCACTTAGAGCCTCTTCTTATTTCTCTCTGGCTGATGGAGGCTGGAATTTTGACTGCAAGATCAGCAACTAAATAGGACAAAATAAAGAGTGCAGAAAAACGAGGGAGGAGACAATTAAAAATGAGGTATAGAAAATTGCAGTAGTTTTGACTGTTTTTCCTGTCTCAGCTAGAAGAAGTTATGTTTTGTGTTGTTGATGTTTGCATAAGGCCCTGAGTGTTTTAAATCTAAACTGGAGCCTTGGGTCTTGAAATCCTTTAGGTTGGTTTGGTTTGGTGGGGGTTGTTTTTTGTTGTTCAGTTGGGTTTTGTGTGTGTGTGTGTTTGGTTGGTTGGTTTGGTTTTGTTTTAGATTGGTTTTGTGTTTTGTTTTGATCTCACTTTGCATGTTTAAAGTACAAAATTCCTTGTGCATTTGTACTTTGAACAAAGGATATGATGTGGTGCCCTCATAAAATCTTTACCTTAGAAAGTAGTACTTTATATCAATTACAGTTTAGGAGTTGTTTTTCTTCTTTCAGTAAATACTTTCAGGTTCTCCCAACCATGTATTTCTCTGAAATCTTACACTTCCAACGTGGAAAAGTGCTGCTAAAAGTGACTGCTAAGCAAATTTATTAGTAGTATTATAATATATGTAGTATCGCATGTCCTGAACAGTGTTAAACAACTGCTTGTGCTTGTTACTTTGGTTTGCTGATTTGCTCCTAGCTTGATTGTAATTTGTTTTGTTAAACTTCTATTGCAAAAATACTGGAACTCTGAAACACTCACTTAACACTGAGAGATAGGAAGTGTGTGTATCCCCCAAACCTGAGGGATTCTGTTTCCCAGTTGACAGAGAATATACTGTGTTATTTTTAGGGTCTATTAGAAGGGAAAAGTATGTGTTTTATGATCTTCTATATCTTTGCTACCAACAGAGAATGTACTTCATTTGTGAACTCCTGGGGGGATGGTGGACATACCTTGCACTGAAGGGACATCTTACTGGGATTCAGTTTTCAACTTTCACATGAGTAAGAATCAACTGCAGGTGCAGATCAGTGAAGGAAAAAAAAAAAAAAAGGAAAGAAAACAAAAAAAGGAATGAATTGTGAAATCTGTGTGACAGGGCAAAAGGAGAAGGTTAACACAAACTGAATGTCTAGTGCAGAATAGTAAGAGGAGAATTTTACAAGGTAATACCCACAAATCAAAGAGCAGCATAGGCTGAGTCCTTTTCAACATGAAGGTGTAGCAAGATAAGTCTCATAAATGTGTTTATTCTTTCTGAATGTCTGATACTACATATGTTAACAGGGCAAAATGCCCTCTGACTTTTAGAAGGTATGAGTCTGAACTTTTTAAGAGTTCATATCTGAATTTGATCTCCTTAAGGTATGGTGCAGTAGCATCCCTGCCTAAGTCAACATGTCATTCTTGTTTGGACTGATAGTTCTTTCTAGAGATGTCACTGCACCAATTTGAAAACAAGATACAAAATCTGAAAGTGGATTTCTGAGTGTGTCATTATGAGCCTGCGAGCATATTTAGAGATATACCTACATTTTCAGCATTAAAATAAAAGTTGCTGTATCTTTGTTATTACTATGCAAAAGCTATAGAAAATTATAGCAGCAGGTTTTTGTACATGCTGTTTCTGCAATCAAGAGAACCATAATCAGGGCATACATCAGGTCTTTGGAGAGTTTCCATTATAGTTAACAGGGGCTTTTCTTTCTCTTTGGCAAAGATTTGTAAGAACATATTAAATGTCTGTGTGGTACCTGAGATGTTCTGTTTTCTGGGGATGTGATTTTGGTTCTGCAGTGCTGAAGGGTTGAGATGATACAGTATTTTTAAGGTATTAATAACATGCTAAATTAAAACAAGATCTTAAAACTTCAGGTAACAAATTGAAATCTCCTCACTGAGACTATTGCTCTTGATTTGCACAGTGTGAAGTGCTCACTTTGGAAATTATCAATGAAACCTTTTTCTCAACCCAAAATTAAAATTTTCCTCTTCCAGCATGGTTCTTAAAATTTCACAGCTGTGTAGAGATTTATTGGCCTGTTAGTGAGCATGTTATTTGCTATACTCGGTATCTGTTAGCTGCAGCAGGGAGTGGGTGCTGTGACCTTATGGTCAGCATGAATCAGCCTCAGTGTTGCAGGCTGTGATCCATATGAGCCCCTCTCATATGCGTGGAGCAGGGTGCTCAGAAGGGGTGGCTGGATGCCAGTCACCCTCTCCCCGTGCCTCTGCAAGGCCACTGTAATGAGCAGTCCCAGGAGGGAGCCGTGGCTAGGCTGACCAGTGCAAAAGGAGCAGAGCAGAGATTGAGAGAGTTGTATTTATCTGACATCAACTGATGAATTTCCCCATAAATTTTTACGAAGTAGGGGCAGCAGTCACTGCTAAAAACTAGTGCTTTCATAGTGGTCACTTGGGTAAAGCAAGATATGGGAGAAGTATGGTTTAGAGGCCTTTTATTTCTTTGATTTATCTTGTTCTCGTTACAAGTTGGGGAGTTTTGAAGACCAGAAGCAGGTCTAGCTATGTGGACTTTACTTCCAAGCTTCTTATTAAATCAGCAATATGCAAAGTCACCAGAAAACTAGACCTACTTCTTCACAATCTGGTTATGACTTCTGGTTTTGCCTTTGTGTAGAGGCAGAATAGGGTCCTCTGTAGACCCAGGTCAACGATGTTACTTGGCCAGGCCAAGATCTTGCTTCATCCAGGCCAGATCCCATGAAGGCTGGCTTGGTGCCTCATTCTGGGAGAGGAGAAAGGAGTCCATTTTTCCAGAAATGGCACTTTTTTTCCTAACTCCTTCCCATGCCTCTCTTCCTTTGTTGGGGAAACCACTGATCCTTGACAAAGTAGTATTGCATCTTACGCTAAGCTGATTCTAGTTAAGATGTAACTGGCTGGGATTTGAGAGAAGAGTCAAATGTGAAAGTTAGAGAAAGGTCTAAGTGTCTTCAGTTTAAAAACACAAAAAAAGATTGTATGATCATCTGCAAACATAGCTGATGCATGACTGCCTTCTGGTCCACTTTGAGTGTGTGCCTTCTGGATACCTCTGTGCTCACTGAAGCTTTACTGTTGCTGGGTGAAGCAAGTGAACTGACTATGGCATTTATATGTTCATTGGGATAAAATTCAACAGGAAGTAACAGTCTGCTAAGAAGGTAATTTGAGAAATGAATCAGAATGACTCAAAAAGCATGTAGGTGTTAGAGTGGAGCTAGTTTCAATTCATATAAACACCTATTTTGATAACAAGACAGGAGAAAATAGAGAAGTTTTCAAATAATTTAAACCCAAACAATTTCTATTGGACTGTCTGGAAAAGGAAGGATAGGGAGATACAGTGGAATGTTTTGCAAAACAGTCTACATTACAATGAAGTTCTTGTTTTCAGGAGTATTAGTGTTGTAGGGGCTTTTCCAGTTCCCCATATAATGTGTCAAAAGCTAGGGGTATATTCTGCAGAGTGATAGTGCTTAAGAGTATGGTATACCCATATACAATTACATTTTTGCTTTTTATTAGAAAATATTTCTGGAGTTTTCTCTAACTTTTTTTACTCTTTTTCTCAAAAGGCACCAAATTTTGATTTTGAACTGTGTTAAAATGTGATGGTTTGATTTTCTGTTAAAATGTGATGGTTTTCAAGTGTCTTTCTAACACTTAATATAGCATGATTTGTGCATGGGATGTTTCAGTATGCTAATACTGTTGTTGTATTTTAACTGATGCCGTTTTATGAAAAGGTCTGCATGTGCCTTATTGGTAATTTCTTAAAGAAATACATACTAGCAATTAAAAGCAGTACTTGTGCAATTTTGATATATATGTAAGTTAATGTAATTGTAGAATCATAGCCTGGCTTGGGTTGGAAGAAATCTTTTAAGGTCATCTAGTCTAACTGTCCTGCTATGGGCAGGGACATTTCACTAGACCAGGTTCCTCAAAATCCCCTCCAACCTGACCTTGAACATTCCCAATGATGGGGCAGTAAATAAGTGATTGATTCCCCTTATATGTGTAGCAGTTAGAATATGATACCTGTTAACTCTAAATTTAAATACTTGAGGCTTGAGAAAAAAATGAAAATGAGGCAAAGATATGTTGAGAACTGCTATAATTGTATTTGAAGTTCACTATGTTTCAGTTGCTGACACTTGGAGATAAAATGCTTAAAGTCCCTTACCTGGACCTATAACATATTAAACATTTATAATTTTTTAAATGTAAATGTGCATGCTAATGAGAGTTAATTGGGAAATCTATTGTGAAAATCTGTCTCTTGAATGTACATTTTACCTAGTTTAGCATATGAATTTGACCCAGTTAAAAATAATTCTGGATCCAGGCCCACTCCTGTTGGCAAAAATATTCTTGTTGTCTTGGGGCCGGGGGAAATGGGAGCCACCATGAGTTCACGTGCCACTTCAGATGGTCTGAATTTTCTTCTGAGCAGAGCCAGCATTTAACTGGTTTTTGTTTCCAGGGCAGAGATCTTGTGCAAATTGGTCCTTTGGCCCTTATGGTGATAATCCACTTGCTATTAATGGGACTTCAGTTCAAAAATATTGCATGTTTAATAATAATCATAAACCAGACTGGATCTGCAGTACACAGTGCTGTAACAGGAAGATAATGGGCTACAAGAGAGGTTAATAAGATTTTTAAGTCACAAAAGCGCTGTCAGTTTAAATCTCTTGGTTAAGCTGCTCAAAACTGTTAAATGTGTTAATCTTGAGCTGTGGTTTGTGAGCATATCCATTGCTGGTGTGCATTAAGACATTCATGTGATCACCTTGTGCTTAACTCTTTTTCAGACTGAGTTAGCAGTAGCAGTCCCCTAAGTCTTACCTAAGGTGACATACGCAGAAGATGGGTTAATGAAGCATACGCAGTGACTCTCAGTAGCAGTTGTCTGGTTTTACCTGCTGTATGGATACTAGGACTACAAATTTGGGATGGCTGTGGCTATTTCTTCTGCTATAGAGCCACCCATCTCAATTGGGATTCTTGAGCCTGGTTTGACCCACCTTCTCTTGGTGGATGTGACTGACTTCTACCCCTGAAAGGACTGCAAAAGCCTCACTTGATAGTGGTTGTGAATCTTAGTTTGATTATTCCCATACTGCTTCGGCACTTTTTCATTTCAGGTTAGTGGAGTTAAAACCCCAAGTGAAAAGCACTGCTATGGTCTGTCTAACTGCTGTGAAGGCTTACTAGTCCAGAAGTGGCATGTCATTTAGAAATTCATTTGACAGTTATTTACTTCAGTGGTTTTAAAAAATGACAATGTTATTTGTTTTGTTTTTTTCTCATTCTTTTTGAACCCCTGTTTTATATGTGTGTGGTTTTGTTTCGTTGTGTTGGGTTTTTTTTCCTTTGCCTAGACCTGGTTAACCATTTCTGTGAACAGGTCCTCAATTTTTTACTTTGTCCCTACTTTCCTGTCGTAGCCCCATCTTCCCCTGGTGTCGACTCCGTACCCTTACAGCGCACAGGCAGTCAACACGGCACACAGAACGCAACAGCGACCTTCCAGAGGGCCAGCTATGCGGCCGGCCCAGCCTCCAATTACGCAGACCCCTACCGACAGCTGCAGTATTGTCCTTCTGTTGAATCACCATACAGCAAATCTGGGCCAGCCATCCCACCTGAAGGGACCTTGGCTAGGTCACCTTCCATTGATAGCATTCAGAAAGATCCCAGGTGGGTGAAACCTTCATTATCTACTATTTCTTGCTTGTGAAGAGGCATGTTGTTTCAGTTTGCATTGTATGTTTCTGCTGTTAAATATAAAAGAAAAAAAAACAAAACACCAACCTCCTGATTGTACATGGAAGACTTTGTTTTCATAACAACTTTGTCCTAATGCTTTTGCCTTTGAAGGCTCTCATGAGCTCTTCTGTGAAATAAGATGATAGGTGTGGTCTTGGATGTGCATGTTCAGCCTGCTTTCAGTACTGTCATTGGTCAAAAAGCTTATGAAAAGTATTTTTTTCTGAAAATTTTGACTCAATAACCATCATGGATTGAATTTCCACGTTACATCTTGGGCAGAAGTTGTTTAAGTTGGTTTATCTGAAGTTAATATTCATAAAAGCTACAAAAAAGGGTATTCTTGTATTGGGCGGTGAGATTGAGCAGTGTGGAAACACCATGTAATGAAGCTTGTGCTTCACCTTGTGTGTTGTGGAAGTTTTCAATGCCAAGATGTGGTAACAGAATGTATTACAGCTTTGTAGAAATGGTTGTTACTGTGTATGCTTTTTAAATAGATAGCACAACTATTAATGCTGTGAGGCATAACCATCCTCATATACCTACAGAAGGTGCAAGGAGGAAACTTTATAGCCATGTGTAACCTGAGCAGGCAGGTGGATGAGAGAGTTTTCTGACAAGTGATTTAACTTCCATGATAACTGCAATGGAAATGCTAACTGTAATCCTCAATGCACTTTGTTGAGTTTCCTGATGGAAAAGAAGGCAAGTCTTTTTGGTAACTGAAGTTTAAATTTGTTGAAAGTGTTAATTTATACAAAGTTTTTCCATGGCAGATGGTGGAATTATTTATTTAAATTTGCTATGTGTAATTTAATGATAGGGGAGCCCAAAAATTTGCCCCCAGCAAAAATGCTGGAGGTGTTAAAGCAACAATTTGAAGATATTTCTTTCCCTACATTAAAAATCGAATATTCACAACCTGATCTCTCTACTTCTTTAGCATTATAGCAGTTCTTTCTGTCTCTCCAGCCAGGAACACAGCAATAGCTAAATTTTATGGCACATAGCTGCAAGCAGTGATATTTCCTATTGTTACCATTGCAGAGTTGAGAAAACTTCAAACTTTTTTTTTTCCCCTTAGCTTTACTATAGAAATTTAGAAAAATATAAATTTAATTCTTCCCCTTCTGCAAACATCAGTAACCAGAGGGAAACAAGTCTTTTTTTTTTTTTTTTCCTAAACCTTGGAATTTCAATATATTTGTATTCCAGAATATAAAAGCCCATGGAGGAAAAAGAGCTTTCCTTTGTAATTGTCTTGTGTTCAAACCTAAAGTTACATTAGGAGTACACTAAACCAGAGGAGAAAAGACTGTAATCTGGACGAAATGTTCTTAGGGGAAGCATGATGATATTGAAGACACTATTACCTATAGACAGGAAAGACATAATATTTTTTAAAGAAAAGGTTATCTCTATTTAGTTGTTCTGCTATCACTTTGCAGTTGTTGGGTTATACATAGGATATATGCTTGTAGAAGAAGATTTCCTCTTGCAAATCTTCAGTTTCTTGCTTTTTGGTTCTTTCTCGTCTTGTGGTACCATTTATGCATCCATTAGTATTGGTTTCTGTAGGTAAAGTAGGAGCAAGCAGAAATCTCATTAAAAACTAAATTTCATACAATTTAAATACAATTAAATTATACAATTATACAATTACAATTATACAATTACAATTATANTAACTTTTTAGAAGGAATCACTAGATATTATTATAATGACTATTAGATGGATCGGGATTTTGCACAAAATAACTTTTTCAAGAGAGATTTGCGTAATTCTTGGCCTTGCATTTGATCCATGGACTGTGTGTGGTGTCTCCTACTCTGTATTGCTGCCTGCCCTTTTTGGCTCAAATAATTTTTACAGAGGAATGTCAGAAGCACAGCTGATTATGAGTAAGCATAACCTGAGTCTTCAGAAGCTATAGTCCACCTAGGCAGACTCGCATGTGAAACTGTCTGTGGCCTAAAGTAGCTACTAATTATTCAGCTATTGGATAGACACTGAAAAATTGGAAGGAGTTTGGAGAAGAGTGACCAAAAAAAAAAACCAAGGAGACTTTTATCATGTTGATTCCTCTGGATAGGTTACAAAAATGTGGGTAAATGACAAGCATTGAAAGGAGAGGACAGAAGACATTCCAAATGCTTGAAAAAGTATTGTGGAAGGACAGAAATTAGGGTAGCACATGGGAGGTATAATTAGAAGTACTGGTTTTAATTAGGAACAGGAAAACATGGCCCAAATACAAGAAAGACTTTCAAAGGCTGTCTTAAGTTGCATTGTATCCCTCAGAGGGTTATCATTTATACCTTACACAGCAAGTTAAAAAATAAACATCTTGATCAGCAGGTGGACCTTGTCAACTGATAGGTTTTGAGTTTCCTTACAGACCTATTGCTGCTTTGGTTGCTTTGTTTTTTGGGTTTTTTTGTGGCTGATACAAATTGTGGAGGGGAATGGCAGTCAGCCTGCCTGTCCAACCAGAGGTCCAAACAAAAATGCTCACTGAGTGGGCAGAAGTAAAATCTGCAAGACAAAAGCATACTGATTGCAGGCTTTTGATTAGTGTTTGCTGCATGTCTGTCAGCTCAAGATGATAAATAGATGCACAGAAAAGAATCTACTGATCCTAATAAACAATTGGAGTTCCTAAAACAACATTATTTTCTGGGATCTTTAGTTCTGGTGGAACTTCCATGTGAAGTCCCAGAAAATGGTTGGCAGGCACTGATGTAGTTGACACTTTTTTCCATTGTTTACACCATGTAGTTTGGATTACTAATACTCCTGTTTTACGAGTCTTCTGAGCTGACATTTGGCAAACGAAATTTTAGCTTAGCATCTGTTCTGCATCATCTAACTGTCATAAAATGTGATTTAATGTTCATTAACTTAAAGCTTAGGACAAAAACTTTTTTAGGAAGTATCAAAATATTTATTACCCAGTTTGTGAAAGGGGATAATTTTTATGCAGGTAGACTGTTAGCTGATACAAGCTCATGTAACAGGTAGCAAAAACTACATACATTTATACTGGCAGAGAGTCTGAGACTTTGATATTTAAAGAGGAGGTAAGCCCTTTATCAACTGACAGAAATAAAACTTAAGTTCTGCATATGGAAAATGGAAAAGTTGAATATAGAAGACTGATTCTTCAGAGCATTCTTGTATGTTTATGTTATGTCAAAAAAAGAAGAGAAATATGCAGTAGGGTTGTGATATGAATCGTTCCATGCCGTAATCTCTTACATGAAAAAGCAACATAGAGAGATAGAGAGAATACAGTATTTATTTCCTAATCATTGTCTTGCTTTTAGTTCCTACTGAACTGTGACTGAAAGAAGTCATCAGTATTTTAAAGTGTCAGAATTATGTGTTCATGTGTTGTTTTCCAGCCCACTTTCATTTAAGAAATGTTAATCTGTCTCGGCACCAACAAGTTGTCCAGGGTTTATTTATTCCTAGACTTCATGGGGACTGGGTAACCCTAAAAATAGAAATGCTGATATCCAGTTATTGGTCTGTGTGCCTTCCAATTTTTACTCCAAAATACACCTGTCAAATGCATGTAAATGACTTAATTTTTGAGTTTGTAAGCTACTGAGAAACCATGTACATGTACTGCTGCTCAGAAATCACACTTGCTGTATAACAGATGAAAAATACATAATTTCATACAATACATTTAAATACAAACCAATGAAGTTTTGCAGTTATTAGAGGTTTTGCTTGTTTGTGGACTCACTGTGTATGGTTTGATGGGTTGATGTTTCCTTCATTGTTTTGTGACTTCTCCTGCTTGTTTTTATTTACATACCTGTATACACACATCTTCTCCTGAAAAGAAGCTGAGTTAACAGCAAGAATTATGTGGAATACACTCTATTAAGACTACCAAAATGAATTTCATAGTTCAAATGTCCATTTTCATATTGCATTGAATTATACTGAACTACACTTAAAATCTTCCTTTATGGCATCCCTTTCCCAAGATAGGTGTTTTCAGAACTTTTAAAACTATTTTTTCAGAAGAAATTAAGTAATTTGGTGAAAAAAGCTGTGAAGGGTTCAGTCTTTTCTATAGAATAGACTGTAATAATAGTTAGCCTCTTGTTTAAAAAAGAACGAAACCAAAACAAAACTCCCAGAAGACACCCACAAACCACTAGCCGTAGAATCACGTTGCAGCTTTACAAGAAACCAAAATATTTAAAACAAGATATCTGATAGAGGTTCTTGCTTTTAGAACTGTCTGGCTATATGGTTCAGCATAGGAACAGAGCTTTCCAGCTATTGCATGGTTTAACTACAATATTTAACTGAAATATAACATAACTATAACTATGATTTAACTACCCTGAGATGTTTCTGCTCTGTTCTGTGCTTTCAGAGTCAACTGTTTCATTACCTCCACTAGCCTTAATTTCTTCCTAAGCACAAGATGACAGTGCTGTTGGTCTATCTTGTAAACTTTTAAATTGGCTTTATTTCCACTTATGACAAGAAGTAAATTAGATCAGAACACTTTTTGAACTGTAAGTTTCTAAACTCATCTTCCTTTTATTCTTTCTTCTTTTTTTAAAAAAAAAAAGGAATAAAAATGTTCCATTTGCAAAATCCAAGCTAGAGAGCTCTCTTTTTTTCCCTAGGAAAATATTGATAGAAGTCAAACTCTAGTAAAATGCCTGTGCTCCAGTAAAACTGCTTACGAGATTATCTTTTAACAGGCCATGTTCCAAACTCTGTGTGACAGATGATTCTGCACAAGTCTTCACCATGTTACTTTACCTTGGTATGTTCAAGGATTCTCTCATTGCTACTAGAGTTAGTCTGAATAGCAGGCAGGCATTTGAACAGTATAACAAGATAAGGGAATAACAGTGTAAACCTGCATTTGTGGGAGGTTGGACATCTTCTTGGGAATGTGTCTAGCAGCTTCTTTGGGAAGAATTTTCACCTTCAGAAAGAAACTTAATAGGGAGGTGGAAGGCCTTGCTGTGACTACAGTACAGTTGGTGGCAGCATTGCTGTGGTCAGTCCTGAGGGTGTGGGCTTGGGTTCTCCGAATCCAGAGGGCTCTTGATGGTGTTGGTGGGTCTCTTGGCATAACTGAAACCCAAGAGATTGAAGTTCGTAGTCTCGTGGTCTGGATGAGACAGAACAGGGCTTGGAGGTGTACCTCCTCACTTATGTATGACACAATGTGTGATTAAACAGCTGTTCTTTTAACTCAGGAGTTTTGAAAGGTCTGTCTTACCCTTATCTGAAATTAAGGGTAAAGGGAGAGGTGATTCTCCAAAGGTGGTTTGGTGGTGGTAGAGCCATAGAAAACACCCTTATAGTGGATCTGAGCATGTAAATGTTTGGCAGTGTAGGCTTACCTCCAGAAGTAAATGGTTCAACTTCCTAGGTCCTGCTATCACCCTGCTAAGAATTTTTTTGCATCAAGTTTATATAGGCCAGGTCTCCTGTATTGGTGGGTCCTCTCAGATGGTTTCTGAGTGCATGTTTTGTAGCTCTATGTTTACGTATACCTTTAATTGGTTTATTTTCCCTACATAAAAATTGTACAGTCTGTCAGGCTTTAGCATATGCTCTTGGAGTATGAAAAACTGACACTGAAAGAAAATAAGATTGAAGAGTCTAAATGGCACAAAATACACCCAACTGAAGAGTAGCAAGTCTGGAGCAAATTGCAATTCCTCATACAGATCCTTTTGACATAGAAGGCTTTAATTTTTACTTAGTACACAAAGTAGTTTTGAGAAAACATAACAGGTAACATAAAATAACCAGAATCTGTTTCGCCTTCCCACTGTAGGTAACTAAGGATGAAGCCTGCTTCTTAAATACTTGAGGTTGGAATCTATAGCCTATCCTACAATATGTTAAATTTAGGATTTCAGAAGAGTGACTTAGCTGGAAAAGGCTTTCCTTGAGAATGTTCCAGCTCGAGTGTGACAAAATGACCAAGGAGTTAACTGGTCCATGCAAGTGTCATGATGTAGCAAAGTAGAGGAGGGGTACCCAGAATTTGAAAGACTTTTGTGTTTGTGTGTGTATTTGAGCACATTACTGGATGTGCCGGCAGTTTCTGTCTTTCTACTGTTGATGCTGAGGTGGTTTATAAATGCCTGGAAAGACAGTGGGCATAGCTGGAGTCATTTCACAGTGCAGCAAAAGCAATTCAGTATGCACCTAAGTATCCACCTACACTGGCAATTTTTCTCTGTCTGGATTTTGCCCCATGTTGTCTCCTTTCTCTAGGAGAAATGCTTGGGGAAAGAAACCCCAAACAAACAGAAACTAAAACCAAACCTGAAGTGTACTTACTTTGCACGAATAAAGTGTCTGTGCTTTTAGCTCATGAAGCACTAGTACCCACTTTCTCATCTCCATGACTAGTACCATTTTATTGACAGTGCAGGAGGCCACTCAGTTTTGTTGTCATCCTGTCTTTAAAGAAACCTGATCCTAATGTTAATAAACCTGCCCTACTGTAATCACAGAACATCACAATTGCAGTGTTATCACAGTGATGGATGGTGCTGGGCCAGATAGTTTGAATAATGAATTGTGTCCATAAGTACTTACAATTCTCAAACCATCAACAGAGTAGAACAAAGTGATATGTAGCTAATTTATTTGGTAGGTTATTTGTGCAGGTATATAGGGTATAATTTTGAGAGGCGACACCTTGTCTTTTGTTTTGATCTGGAAGCTTAGCTCTTATAATCCTCTCCTTCCACCAGAAGTTAATTCCTTTCTTTTATGTTGGAGGGAGAGAAGTGAAAGGCCACTTATGGACTTGCCAATAACACAGAGCATTCAGGAGGATGGTGGCAGAAGTTCCACATATAGTAATTGAAGGGGAGATGAAACTAATGTCTCCTTTTGGGGCAACTTTATCCCCCTTCCCCTCTCCCCACACAACCCCATATCCCCTCCCCTAGAGTGCTGGTCTGCCACTTGAAGAACAGCAACAAAGCCTGTTCTACTGCTTCTTTCTTAAACTGTTGCATATTTTAATGGCCTCCTTGATCCAGGAAGAAGCAGGTGGACAGTGTACCTCATCCACATACTGTTCATAGCTCATTTCTGGTTCTTGAACAGCATGACTGAGCTTCTAATGGTGAATACACATCTCAGGGCAGCTTCTGCCTTTGATTGCCATACATTTTACTCAGTATCCTGTGGCTCATTTGCAAACTTTGACAGATGCAGAATCTGTGTGGTGACTTCCTATGATGACAGACTGTGAGAGCCAGAAAATATTGTAAGTATATTTTCCAACCAGACATTGAAAACATGGGGAGAACCATACTTTCAGACTTTACTGGGCTCATGTAAGATGTTATTATCTCCTGGCAAGATAAACCACATAAGTATTATGTAGTACAGTAGTAGCTCTTGGACACCTCATCAGCCAAATAAATAATAATGATCCTAGTGTTTACAATGAAGTTGAGAGTAAGTTTTCTCAACCTTTCTCAAGTCCCTTTTCTCAACCACAAGGTGACATGGGGGCAATCTGTGACCACAGTGCCCATTGGCATAGTCCTCGGAAGGGACCTGTTCATAGGACTGACTGTGTGGGGAAATGGTGCTGCCTGGAGACCTGCTGATCCTGTGCCCTGTAAATTACGGGCAGTGCAGCATGTGCAGTCAAGGACTGCTGGATGCGGGTGGTGATAGTATGGGGCAACCTTAGTCATCAGCAACAGAGGCTGGAGCTGCTGCTGCGTTGCAAGGAGGACTCAAGGGAACCATGTTGATGAAGCCCAGGAGATGCCGGTTAGGACTCTGGGCAGTGGGTGACAGGGTTTTGTGTTTCTGTGGAGCTGATACTTTGCTGTTAGCTGAATTGTATTGCTGTGTCCCCTTTCTGGCTCAACACTTTGAGCCGTGTGTTTCTGAAGAGTGTGCAGTTGTCTGCTTGCAGAAAGTTCAGGGTATCTGGACCCACTCACAACAGGTATTTTAATGTTAATAAATTTTACTTTAGTTGAAGACATAAAATGACTGAACTGTTTTGGTCACTTGCAATTCACATCAAATGATTCACAGGTAGAAGCATAGAAGCAGCCTCTGTTTTTTGGTAAGATCACACAGAATCACAGAATATTAGGAGTTGGAAGGGACCTCGAAAGATCATCTAGTCCAACCCCCCTGCCACAGCAGGATTCCCTAGACCAGGTCACACAGAAGAGCATTATGTAGGTGTTGGTATCACCATACCTAAATTTATGGTCTTGAGTGGCCTTAAAATAGATGGCAGGTTTAGGGTTTTTTTCCCCTTCGTGAAGTTGGCTTTTGTAAGGGATTACCCTTTTTATGCCAGACTTTTTTGTACAATTCTGTGATTCCTTCCAATAGAATTTAATAGGGAAGGCTTGATATTTTCCTGGAGTGGAGTGGTTGCCAAATGTCTTGTAAAGCTTGAGCAGCACACAAATTCGTGTGCAGAGGATATTAGTTAGGTTTTTCAGGAAAAAGAGTGAGAAGGGGGTTTGATTTCTCCTGTGGCTTTACCATCCTAGCTGAGGACAGAGTTTGCCATGGGTAGCCAAATTGCAGTACCTCCATTTAGGCAAAGATTCCCACTCATGTATCTAGAAACAGTCTTCTGCAGGATGAAATCTTCTTTACATAGTCTTCTCTGGTGACTTTTTTATTTGTTCAGCACCTACATTTTTTTTAATGAAATTTTATCCTAAACTGTAAAGGTGTTATCTGCAGCCACTAAGGGCTAACAGATCTATCAGCCGCTGCATTTTCTGTGGTGTGGCTCCAGCAACCATCTGTTACTTTTCTGCTTTACACACCAGAATCTCCCTTCCTAAAAAAAAAAATAAAATTAAACTAATAAAAAAATAAAATAAATAAACCCACAACAGAGAAGTGCTACATAAAAGCTTCCTTCTGAAGTGTGTAAGATTGTATATGTTATTTCAGTAACAATGTGGGGCTGGTTCTTGGGTCTGATAAGAGAGACTTTAGAACAGTTTGGCTATGCTGTATGGGAAGAAAGGGGCTGCCTTTTCACAGGGGGAACTTGCTAAATGAAAATTCTTCAGCAAATGTGTGTACATGACTTTCACAGAGCAGTTCAAGTGCTGATGTCTCAAAGTGCATGTTGAACACCTCTTCACCTTTTCCTTTGTAGTTACAGAGTCACACTAATTCAGTTTTCAAGTCAGTTTGGTGGAAATACTTTCACTGAGGAGCCTGTTTATCACCCTCTACATGCCTGTAATCAATTGGTTGTACACATGGGTACAGTGATACGGAGCCCGATGGTTCCTGATCCCCAGCAGGTTTATTACTAGGCCAGATTTGCCTCGTAGTAATAAACAGCTTCTTAGAATAACTTGAAATGTGAATGCAGAAGTCTTATTCTTGTTCTGTTATGTACTCATTCACATAAAGCTGTCTGATACTTTCCTTTTATTATTTTAAAATTAAATTAGAATTTGGCTTTGATTTTGCTTATTATTCATGTTAAATATGACTTAGTTTCACTGGTTTATTGTTGGGATTTTTTGGGGAAGTGGTTATTTTTCATTTTTTTTTTTCTTAATTAGCACTAATAATGAGATAGGAGGCATCAGCTTCTCAACTGTTTTTCAAGAATCTGATGAGGAAAATTCTGCACTTCATTGCTAAAAGGAGGAAAAAAATGTTTTGGAAGAGTGAAGGAAAGAACTAGTGGTGTTGTTTTCCTTCAGAGGAGTGTTTAAGGGAAAAAAATCAGGAGAACAAGCTATTCATCAATGTCTCTAAAATTTATTTCAGAGCATTATTTATATTGCCTCTATACAATTAAGAATGTATGGCGGAGGAATGACAGAGCTGGTAGGTGACAGCTGAGACATGCAGAATAGTAAAGGTATCCTGTCACACTTGTGTTGACAATTTCAGTGTAGCCTGAAGGATAATGAAATGCACAAAACAGTTTTCAGAAACATTTTAGAATAAACTATTTATGACCTCACTTCTTTAGCATTTTGAACTTCTTTGGAAAATGGAATTCTCTGCATGCAGTACTGATTTAGTTCCTTGGTGTCACAGCCTTCTTGGGAAAGCTGAACTCATGGCGATCCCAGTTGGGCTCAACATAAGCTAAATCTTGCAGTCTTTTCAAGGAGGAAGTTCTATTTACTTTGTAATGTATCTTTGAATGGAATAAATGTGAAGAAAATTTGAAATGGAAATTTGACAATGGGTCTTGATCAGCAGTGGTTAAGAGGCAAATTTTGATCTTTTTGGAACCCTGTTTACACAAGAAAACTAAGAAGATTAAACTTTAATACGACATTTTGTTAAATTAAGATGAAAACGAGTGTATTTCAGAAATTCAGTGACCACAGGTTGAGGTTCAGCACTTGTTCTCAGTACAGGCAGAGACTGGGTTTACTGATAGATTTTCCTCCACTCTGTGAAACTGCCTTTGTAGGGGGAAAATGTTTTCAAAGGCAATGTTGTCAAGTTCACAAAATATGTGCAATGAGAAATACACAGAGAAAACTTTCTCAACCTGTTTCCTCTTAAAACACTCTTGATTTTCCTGTACGTCTGTTAAATGCAACAGCTCGGTCTCTCAGCCAGTTCACAACAACTAGAAGCAATTCATTTTTTTCGTCTACTTTCAGACAGACAAAACTCCATGATTCAAGCAAGGAAATAACATTTCTTGGGTAATAACTGTCTATTAAATAACCTGGCACTCCAATGATCAAATGTCAGTGTAACAAGAGATTTTCTACTGCCACCATCTCTGTAAAGTAAGGATTTCTTTTTTGAATCTGGATGTCACAGATCCAGCTTTAAAACTTTAATTAAACCTATAGAGAAAAAATGTTTTAGATTTTTCTAGTAAGAGCTCATTTCTCAGTGGTAAAAAAGAAAAGCAAATAAACTTTTTAGTAGAGCAGTAGTTTTTGTATGTTTGCATTTGGTTTTAGTTAGTAGCTTCAGAAAAATAATAGTGCTGCTTTGAAGTAAAATCCAGAAAAGAGAATAGGAACTAGACAAAGTAAATATAGCTTTTCAGTTTTCTGGGAACCCAGAGACCGACTGAGTACCTAGAAAGCTCAGAGGGAAGAGACATGGCTGCTTTCAGCTGATTGTTGCAGTATTGTAAAAGTATGATCTCTGACTTAATTTCTTTTTCCTCAGGGAAAGAACATTTTGGGAAAGAACATTTGCTTCCTTGTTCTCCTCAAACCCATGTAAAATTTAGGCTTTGTAATACTGAATTCTCTTGGGATCCCATTGAAAATTAGACTGATACAAAGATCTGTGTGTTTCTCTCAGCATATGCATGTATAGTGGTAATGGTGCAACTCCCATGAGAGCATGTGACTTGGAATGGAGGCTATGTAAAGTGCTTGGTGAATTATTGGCCTACATTAATTTTTACTATATAAAACAAAGGTAAAAGCATGGATTTCTGCTGCTGTTTATGCACATCTCGCTAGTATTTAAATGGTCCACTGACTTCATTTTGCTGTACATTCTGCAGTTACATAAAACTGCACATCTGTGTTCCAAAAAGCTCATGTTCCAATTTGAAATTAAATTCAGAATGGTGGACTGATGAAGAACAATAGAAAATAGAAAGGAAGACAGGATTAAAAATAAAAGCAGATAACTGTTTTAATTATGTCAGTAGATTTACTTCTCTGAATCAGTTAAAAACTTCTATTCTTCACAGCAAACAATTATTGGTATCCTTAGGTTGCTTTTGGTGTCACGTTCCCCTGTTATTCTGGGAAGTGTATCTCAGAAAACCCAAAGATTGAAAAGGAAGTAGTTTCTGGATAGGTCAGCAGTGAGAGCTGGTAGAAAGGATGCCATGTGAAAATTGCAGAAGTCCTTTTGGAAGGTGTGGAGAAGGATGTGCTCAAGCTTAGTGCTGAAAGAGCGTTTCAAAAGAGTACAGCTAAGAGCAGAACTCTGAAGGGCCTTGGACATGTTTGAAAACTGTGGAAAATGTTGCCAACTATACTCAACAGTCTCATGCCATCATCTTGTAAAAATCAAAACTGCTGTGAAAGCTTGATTGCTGGAATAACAATTATTAAGTCTAGTTTAACTCAGAAAAAAGAAAATGTTTTCTTTACCACTCCACACCTAGTGTTTGGTAAACTTAGCTTACTATATATACATAGAAATACATGTTTGTGTGTAACTGTGTGTCTATAGTATTAAGTTGGGTTTTTAGCTTGAGCACATGTCGACCATGGAGTATATTAGAAAGCAGAAGTGCAGAGCATAGGGTTTTCCACATTGTCAAGGCACTGGAAGACCTCTTGCCACCCTATAACCTTTATGCAGTTTGTAAGAACTTCAGTAATTGTGCATGTAGTATAAATATGAACTATAAATAAATATAAACAAAAAATACATAGTATATATACTTGCATAGAATCCATAATTCATGAATACATGGCATGGAGGTCTGTACTGTCACTGTGTTTATGTAGGGGGCAGTGGACCAGGGTGTGACTTTTGTCTGAAGATACATCAGGTTGTTTTATAAGAAACAGTAGGATAGGTACAGTGTGAGTAGAGTTCCCATGCCAATACAGTTGGCTGTTGCTGAAATTCTTTGTGTAAATGTTGATAAGCACCTGATCTGATGTAAAACTCAGCTTCTCCAGCATTTTTCACACAGAAGCCTTGCATTCAAAGAACATGGTCTTTCCAATGTCATCTTCAGAAAGGATATATGGTGGTTGTTCATTTTCTCTACTTCTATGAGAGTCGTTTTCTGTGTCCTTGTATGGTCTTTGTACTAGTCTGTCCAAAGTTTCTGTCTGTCTACTTTGAAATCATGAGCTCGGTACCTGTGAATTTTACATACCCAAAGTCAGTTGCAGCAATTAGTTTTATTGATGCCACTGGCATTTGCTTGATTATAAAGTGGAAGCTGCAGTATCATTTTAATTTGGTTGTATTTGTGGTATCTCTCACTGACAGGCATCTTACTGAACAGATAGGAAGTTACAGAAAGTGTCATGTTTTTTTTCAGTGGTTTCAAGTATGGATGCTTTGGTTAAAACAAAAGTAATCTGAGACTTTAAAAGAATAATAGTTTTGTTGCCCTGGTTCCACACTATTGAGTTGTTGTAGCTTAGTACTTTACCTCAGTCACTGTGTACACTTAGCAGAAATCTAGTTCAGTAATTGACCTGACTGATACATTCTGCACGTGTTATTATATGACAAACTGAAATATGGATCTGTAATTCTTAAGTGACAAGGACTCTTCTGACTTGGTTGGTGTCAGCTGATATGTCTAAGACAGCCTGGCATCTTACTAAGGGTGTATAGTATTTGAAAGCTGTACTCCAGAATAGCCAATGTGAAAGATTGAAGTTCATAGAACCACAGAATGATTTAGGTAGGAAAAGACCTCTAAGGTCATCAAGCCCAACTGTCCAACAAACACCACCATGCCCACTAAACTATTTTGTGAAGTGCCAGACCTACATGTTTTCTGAACACCTCCAGGGATGGTGACTCCATCACTTCCCTGTAGAGCCTCTTCCAATGCCTAACCAATCTTTCAGTGAAAAAAATTTTCCTAATATCCAACCTGAACCTATCCTGGCACAACTTGAGGCTGTTTTCTCTTGTTCTGTCACTAGTTACCTGGGAGAAGAGGCTGAACTCCACCTTGCTACAACCTTCTTGTAATTGTACAGTTCTTTATCTTTGTTTCATGACTGAATTTATGATAAAAAAAGAAAGGTAATTTATCCAGCTTGTTTCAAGGAGATTGGATTTTATAAATGCTTGAGTATTTCAGAAGTCTTGTGAGAAGAGATCTCCATTTTATTTACAAAATTTACCTTTTGTGTTTGAATACTTGATCACAACGCATCTGCAACAGGAGGTATAGTATCTGATTCACAAGAAATGCTCTAATATTTACTGGTTCACAAACACAAAGCAGAAAGGAAATTGTTTTTAAACTCTATGTTCCTTGTATTGAAGATGGTGCCACTTTTTACTAAAGGTACAGTACTGCTGCTGTTGCGCAGGGAGCATAAATAATGTAATAGGAACCCGAGCCAGGCAGCCTGGGTTTAGATAAGTGTGCAGAACCAAGACTTCTTTAGAGCAGTCCAAAAAATGAGTCTATCAATTGTTATTTCAGTGGGTAGATGAAGCATCTATAGCTGAAAGCTGGTTTGAATTGTCAGCATAAACTCTAGCTTGTGTATACTCTGTAATTACTGAATTCTACAAAGCAAATTGTCATAGGTTGTCAAGAAATCTATTTGGTGCACGTGAAAGAATGATAGCTGTCTCTGGGACTTCCAGAGAACAGCATTTGAATGCATGACTGCATTTACAGAGTGTGTTATTTCTGGCATGGATTGGTTCTGATTCTGCAAACGTTATCAACCTTACTTTCCACTGTTGTCTTCAGCAGAAGACTGATCATGCTAGGGGAAGTGATGCATTTATTTAAAAAAACGCTGCTTTTCTGATTGTTGTAAACACTAATTTCTGATACAGATTGCAGTTTTATTTCCAGTACTTTGAGAAAAGTTGTATTTTTTACCATGATCCCTTTGATGCGTTCTTGCTAGTTGTTCTACAGCTATGCTTGCAAAGCCATGATCCACATTGTTTTTATTGTCACCAGTTACTTCAGTCCCAGTGCTATTTGCCTATTCTTCTTAATCCTCATATCTGCTAATTAGAAAATGCCTTGGAAATTTCTTAAAGTAGTGAGAAGACATATTACTTCATACTTCAGGATGAACTTGTCCTGCTTGATAGTGTTTTGAGAAGTGGAATAAGGGGTTGACCTGGAGTATTTTGTTTGGGATATATCTTCATTAGTTGAAAGTGTCTTTTAAAGGATTTTGCTTGGTTTTGCATCTATATGTTTAGGGTTTTTTATTTTTTAGATTGCTTGACAGATTTTGATTATAAACTTTGCCTGCTTGGCTTTATGGTGGTTAAATACCTGTTTTCTGTTTCCTTAGATGTTTCAGAATAGCAATCCTGTCTTTTGTACAAATGTCTTGTGAGTAGCCTTCCAAATTGTGTTTGCATTGTTCAGCCATGCATGATTGTAAGATCATCTGTCAAAAAAAGCAGCTGTACTGCCAATGAAAACTTAGTTCCCAGCTTCCAATAAACCCCCTAAATATTGGGTTCATAACTACATACCTGTCATTTTGGCCACAGGTTAAATGCAGACACAGTGGTAGTCTATTGCAACCAAAAAAAAAAAACAAAAACATTCTAAGGGTGAAAAGGCTGAACTCTGTGATTTGAATTTTAAAAAAAACAACAAAAAAACCCCCCTCACAAACAAACAAAAATCCCCACAAAACAAACAAGAAACACACACACAAAACACAACCCGAAACAAGACATAACCTCAGCAGTTTTAACTGTGTTCCTGTTAGGAGTTCTGATGTTTAAGAACATGAAGAACATTTGCTATGCAGGATGCGAATATCATCTCATTTGTAAGGTAGCCACCATGACACTTAGATGTTTGTCATATAGCACATTGAAAATTGAGAGTTGTAGTGTGTCAGTTTCTTCTGATACCCTTATCCCTCTCTCCATACATTGAAAAAGTTGAACTAGACTTCAGATAAAAAAAAAATAACACATTGGCTTACTTTGCCAGATTTATTATTGTCATCATATTATTAAACTGAAAATCCTGTGGGATACTAGAGTTGATCTTCAACAACTGTTCCTTGGTGGCCATCTGCGCTTTTAGATGATAAAACAATGTACTCATTTTTTCTAACTCTTGGATATTCTGGAGTACAGTGCAGGATCTGTATTAAAATCGGCTCCCCTAGAGGGCATCCCATCACCTGTATCTTTTACGCCCTCACACCACAGTATTTTTCTGGGCCCTGCATACAGACTTTTCTTACATAAAGTCCAAAAGTGAAAATGTCTTGTGTCAATTCTGAGAATTTTTTTACCTTATATAGGTTAAAGTAGTTCGTAAGCTTTCAAAATGTAAAGTATTGTTGTTATCCTGTACAATAAATAAATAAATGGAGGACAAGTAGTTTCTTTTTTGTATATTTACTTGTCTTTTTAAGAAATTTATAGAATGTCAAGGCCTATTCTCTCTCTGTAGGATACATTTTTATATTGCCTGCCTTTTTACTGAACAATTTTCTGTTACTTAAAAGGCTTTACAAAATTGAAAAGTAATTTAATTAGTGACAATAGATTGGTTTGGGGTGAGTAATTCACACACAGAACATCCCCTGACATTCAGAATTATGTTTTTAGCTTTGTAATTTTTTTTTTTTTTTTTTTTAAGATTAGGAGTTTTCAAAGTTATGAAGTTAATGAAACAGGACTGTGAAGTGCAGCATACTTTGTCTTTCTGGTATAATTTATGGGCATGTGAAGGAAAAGATGACTGGAAGCAGTCACCATGGATACTTAGGATAAATCTCACTTCTGACCAGGCTGGTTGGCTTTTCTGATAAACTGGCTAGATTTGAGGATGGGAGAATAGCAATGCGTGTCGTTGACTTTAGCAAGGCTTTCAACTCTGTGGAAGCAGTGGAAGAGGTTGCCCAGAGAGGTAGTGCAGTTTCCATTGCTGGAGACTTTCGAGACATGTCAAATTTGAGCCCTGGGCAACCTGCTCTGAAGCTCGCTCTTCTATGGACTAAGATGATCTTCCGATGTTACCTCCAACCTAAATTTTCTAGTGAGTTTGCTTACATGCTCATCCAAGGATGACACCAACCATCCTTGTAAGCTCTTAGACTGGTCTAATATATTTGAGAAAGAAACATGAATTTGTTTGTGTTAAGAGAGATATATATATATATACATATGAAGAATTTGAGATGTATCAATGTTTTTTAGAAGAGTCTAGGAGAGGAAGCGTTGGTGATAATGTTAAATACAGAGCAGTTAGATGTGGGTATTGCAGTCTGTTGGAGGAGAGTAATTACTTACTGATTCATGACCAAAGGCCTCTTTGCTCTGTTTTGTATTGTTGCATGGAGTACTGAAAGGCAGGGTGGATTTTTGTAAAAAGAAGAGCAACATGGGAAGCTAGGGACTATCAGAGTTATCAAGCAGTGGACAGGTGTGCTCAAAGCTCAGACTTTAAAGATTGATAGATGTCCTTTTGTCTCTGCACAGTTGTTTGTTCTGTCTTTATTTTTCATGAAAGCATTCTGTTCCTCACTAGATCATCATCCATCATCTTCTAGTACACTTTAAATGCTTTCTGTATTCATTGTTTCTATCCATTGGTTTTCTAATTAGCTGCAGCTCAAACCAGTTTAAATTTTAGATGACTTTGTGTTTACCTTGATGCAATCTGAATCCAAGTCGTCGTTTCTCTTTGTGCTTGTATAGGAAAGCTGGCATGGGAAGACAAATAGTCCCTGAAGTAGAATCAAATCTGATACTTTCAGTGCTTCACATGGAAGAAAAATGTTTCTCTCAGTTACCTAGGCTTTAATGGAATTTGATAAGATTTGCTAGTTTTTCAACTCAGTTCAGGTATATAGAGTTCCTAATACATCTGCTAGGAATAAAAGTAAGCCCAACAGAAGCATATATGAACAGCATTTTATTGTTCTGCTTGCTTAAAGGTTGTTGAGCACTTTTTCTGCCATGTGTCAGTTTTATTTAGGCTGGGTTTCTTATGTGTCTGTGTCTTGCAAGTAACCAGTGTTAAATACATCCACCAGTGTAACATCTCAGTTTAAAAATATTGCTAGAACACAGCACTGAAAATGAAATTAAAAGTATTATGATAATAGCTTGGACTTAATGCAAAAAAGTCTTCCATTTTAAAACATGTCAGAAGGGAAGGTATAGTTTAAATTGTGTACACTTTCACAATGACAGATAAAAGAAAAGCCTCCATTGTTAAACTAGACTAAAGATTAGTAACCAAACTGAGCTGCAGGCTTGACATAGGTATGACAGTGAATGAGGTCAGCATAATCCTGTTTCAGGACAGCATTTGGACCTAAGGTGTATGCACTTTCTCTTTTTGCATGTAACTGATGCTTTTTGTCATGATGCAAGGAAGAGGTGTAGATGCTTGCTTTGTCAACAGAAAGGAGTGTGTTTCCAACCTGAATCTGTACATGGTTCCTGCTAACATACATGCTCGTTTTATCTGGAGAAAAAGGGCATAAATGTCCCAATTATAATAATAATCTATGATGCAGTTCTTAGACATTCATTTTTCTGAAAACTAAGGGAAACCTTCCTCAAGCTCTTAAATTACGATGGTACTTTTCAGCACTTTATTTATGGTTACCACCTCTAAATGTCCCTTGCAGATGACAAAAGATCTATTTGTTCTCTGTAAGATAGCAATTAGCTTTAGACCCACTAATTATCCATTAAGGGAAAGGGGGGTGGGGGAGAGTTGGGAACAGTGATACCCAAATGAGGAGACAAGGAGACAGCAACACTCTGGTGGCTTTCATCCGACATTTACCCATGGCTGGAGACTTGAGTCAGTGACCTTCTGAGGCCCCAGTTCCTTGGCTGGTTGAGAGGCTACTCGAGATTAATCAGGTACTAGGAGACAAGGAGACAATTTTAAAGCAAGACCACAGAGAAACGTTGCCTTGCCACTACTGTAAATTTTACTTGAGCTCTTCTTTCATCTGGTCTTCTCCTAATTCAGACAGTAGCTAAGAGAAACCCTTCTCCATACCTTCTGGAAGAATAGAGGGATCAAGCAAAAACTCCAGCTGATAGAAAAGGGTCGGACAGTAAGCAGGGAGCCTGTAGATATTTTTACAGTGAGGTTAAGGAGTCAGCATACTATAAATTGTGAAGGTGTGACAGGAGTTCTCAAAACTGATATAATTAGGAGCAGTTTAGCTATCTGTAAAATTTTGTTTACAGTTGCCATCTGAACCATCTGTTCTCTTTCCTTGTTTTGTAGTCAGTTGGGGTAGATGATATTCTGTAATAGGTGAAAGGTTTTTTAAAGTATGGATTATGTCTCTGCATATACATTTATAGAGTACATCTTATAACAAGACCTAGATCCCATTGGTGCTATTTGGGGATGCCACTATAGTAACAATGATATATTACATATTGTTAATGCTGTGTTTGCAAAGCATTTCCAGTTAAAGTCATTATACAAATGAAAGTTGCCTCCTTTCTCCATCTGGTTGTTTGCATAAAGGCTATGGAGTGCTTTTCAGTGAAATAATTTTTGGTGTTATCTTTTTAAAAGGTTTGTCTTTAATGTTGGAAGGAGGAGGGAAGGACTTCTATGGTAGGGAGTCATAGTGTTCCTTGACAGGAATTGCCACCGGTGCATGGATTTCCTGGGTATACAACTCTGAGCTCTAGCAGTTGGGATGAGGGATAATTGACAGCAACAGCATTACAGTCTATGCTGATTTGCTGGTTAGGGTATGTAATGCGAGCTTAGTCTGATTGCAGGACTAAATCACAGGAAGTTGCAAGAGCTGGTGTATGCTATGGACAGTATCAAAATGTATTTCTTTCCTCTTAAAGAGCTCGGGCTTTCACCCCTCTACTTTTGGATTGTGTTAGATAGTAATCAACTCTTAAGCATCTTGTATTTTTAAGAGCACTGCAGAATGAATTTCATGTATGAATCCTATTGGAATGTGAAAGGAAGGGATCAAATCCCTTCCCAACACCCAGGATAGATTTTCATGTATTAGCAGAGTAAACAGATGTATAAATACCATAAAGTTTGATGACTTTGCTGTTTTTAAAACATACTACAACAGGAAGTAGTATATAGTTAATAGTGTATATACAACATATACGTAAGTTTATGTACTATGGGTTTTTTTCCTAGAGGGACTGATGCTGTGAAGTTAGTATTTACACTTGGTAAAGAGCTCTTGATACTGCTGTTCTTTCATTTATGTTCTTTACCATTTCTAGTTGTTGGTTCTGCAATAGTAATAGTGTTTAGAGAGTAGAAGAAAAAAGGCAGCCAAACTTTCTTTAAAGCAGACTTTTGGCAACTAAATGTACAGGACTGCAAATCCTTGATAATCATTTTTATCTCTTAGGGAGCAAACCAGGGAACACATATAAAGCAGATACAAAAACATACTTGTTATCATATGTAACTGACAGCTCTAGGCCCGTTTGTCAGATAGTGTCTTTTCATAATTCACATCCTATTCCGCTACCACAGTAGCTTATAGTGAAGTAGGTCACACAGTTCTGACAGAAAAAGTTGTTCATGGATTAGGAAAAATGTGTTAAGGGTTAGGGCTGGGCTAGCCACTAAACAAGGGACAGACACTCTCTATTGACTCCTCTCTTCTTCCCAAAAAGAAAAGAAGGGAAATAAGGGAGAGAGACTTAAAAATCAGAAGAGAAAACTAAAAGTACTTTAATGAAAATGATAACAATAAAATGAAGTATATACAAATAGATACAAAACCAATATTGAACCCAGCCCCCTGATGGAAATTCTATCAGTGTTACCACTGATGGTGTAGTAGAAGTCTCAGACGGCACTCAGCAGCACACAGGAACCAGGTTCAGGAGTTGGATTCAGGAACACATGGATTGGGATTGAAGGCAGAATGGACAGAGTCCTCCTTGGATACCAGCTATTGAATAAGAGAAAGAACTTGACCCTCATGATTTCTCAGTTTTATACTGAGTATGATATAAATTGAATGGAATACCTAGTTGGTCAGTGAGGGTCAACTGTCCTGTCCACTCCTCCCCACAGGTGTGCAGTCTTTTACTCTGCACTCCCCAACGTGGTACAAGATTTAGGAGTGACCTTGGTCTGCGTACAGATCCTTAGTACTAATTATAAACATCAGGTATTATCACTTCTAGCAGCAGACACTGTCTGCAAAAACATGCTGTTAACTTCAGAAAGTGCAGTTACTTAGGAGAGACTTACCTGAAGAGTAAAATCACTGAACAAAGTTAGTTCTGTTTTAACTCAAACTAGGACAACGTGTTGGATTCTTTGTTACTGGCACAATGTGGGACAGAGTCTAGAGGGGAAAACGGTGAAGATTAAGTTATACTGTTGAAACATTTTATAATCATTTACGTGTTCAGGGCACTTTGGTAACTTCCATTGACGTGCAAGTGTCTACTGTATAAAGCACCTTAGCATTTTAGAAGGGAATTAGTACTTAAATATGATTTTTAAAAAATTCTTCAATTTTAACAGTCAATTTAATGGTGAATGTTACTAAATGTAAATTTAAAATTGGAGTATTGGGTGTGTCTTCATCCCTACAGCCCACATTTTATCCTCAGAGGCTGAAAATCTGTATCTCTGTTGTGTGAAACCTCTGAATAATCTTTGGTTACGTGGAAAAAAAAAAACCAAAAAGGAAAAAAGAATGACAAATACTAATCAGTTCACATAGTTTATTTGGCTTAATATTTAATATGTATTATGAGTTTCTAAAATCAACTACTTGCATTAATTCATTATGGAAAGATAATTCTTTGTGCCCTGTATGCTTATGCTGGTAGTGATCAAAGAAAACAATTAATAGAAATTTTGCCATAATATGGAGTTAAATTTTCACATTAGTATTTTTTCTTTTTTCTTAAACATCATAAACATGGGTTTTTATAAATACTTGAGAATTTAAATATTCTTTGAGAGACTTAAGCATCTTACAGTCTTTGTTTTCTCCCTATTTATATAAGAATAAGCTAATATTAATCAGTGTTGAATTTTTTTTCAATAGGCCAGAGAATCCCTAAAAGAGAAGTACTTGTTTTGACAGAAACATGTTTTAAACTACTTAATATTTTCATTGTATCCCATTGAGGAAATTATCTTAGTGCTATGAGTAGCTGCAATTAGAGCTTCCAAGTAGGTTTTAGTGATTTAAGTTATGTAATATATTGTGATGTTAAACTAATTTTTAGTATGAAGAAACAGTTTGTATTGCTTAGCTTGTTGCTTAATTAGAAATTGCTTTAAAAGAAATTCAAATTAAATCTCAAATCTTTGCCTGTTCAATCATCATCAAGTGACAAAATAAACATACTTCTTAAGGTGAAATATTTGAGATGGGGAGCATAGGGTGCCGGAGCACAGGAACAGACTGCCCAGAGAGGTTGTGGAGTTTCCTTCTCTGGAGATACTCAAGACCCGTCTGGACGCGCTTCTGTGTGAGCTGGTCTAGGGAATCCTGCTGTGGCAGGGGGTTGGACTAGATGATCTTTCGGGGTCCCTTCCTACTCCTAACATTCTGTGATAAGGTGTTCCTTTCTCATGTGAATAGTCCTTTCTCACACAACTAGTCATTATCAGTTCAAGAGATTTGCTTCTGCAGACTAATTAATGTTAATGAGGATTTTGGAATTGGTGCCTACATTTCTCTGAAATTAAAGGTTTGTGAAAAGCATTTCATGAGTTTCATTTCTGTACCAGTGCTGGCCGAGAAACTAGAAGGATACATGTGATATGGTTAGATAGGCCATCTACATTAAGAAAATCTTTCATTCTCTCTCTAAAAAAAAAATAATAAAAGGAAAACCAAGAAAATGTTAAGTCTTTTTTTTAATCTATTCTATTAAGCAGAAAAATGTCATTTTTCCTACCATGTTTACCTCTAAAGGATAAACAGCTGAATTTATTTCTTGCATGTTGCTACAGAAATTATGTGCCATCATAGAAAGAAATCAATGGATTATATCTCAGGGAGTAAACATTATTAAATTATTGAATCATTAAAATGGAAACAACTTAGTACTGTTTTAATAACTCTGCAGTATATGAGCCCTATGGCTGTTTGATAATGCAGTGTTAATTCTAACAAGAACTTTATATAGGCCAAATAGAAGATGACTGTCCCACTAGTGCTTTTGTTGTTAATTGTGTTTGGGTGTTTTCTGGGTGTTTTTTTGGGTTTGGTTTTGTTGTTTTGTTTGGGGTTTTTTTGTTTTGTTTGTTTGGGTTTCTTTTCTTATTCTTTGGTTTTAATTACCAGGCTAGTGCTTTCTTGAAAAGAGCTGGTTAGTATTGTAGATTTTTTTTCCCCTTGGAACCCTTTGGGATGTCCTAATTTATCTGTCTCTCAGTACAAGGTCAACATCAAATTTAGACCAGGTTGTTCAGGACTTTGTCTAGGTGTGCCTTAGAAACCTCCAGCGACAGGAATTTTGCGGCCTCTCTAGGCAGCCTCTTATAGTGTTTAATTCTCTTCATAGTGAACATTTTTTCCTTTGTGTCAAGTCAGAGCCTCTGTCATTTTCATTTCTGACTGCTATCTTTCATCCTCTAGGCATGGATCTCAGTAAAGAGCCTTCATCAACCTTCTGTATAATCTTCTCTTTGATAATGGACAGTTGCTGTTAGGTTCAGTGCCCATCCTGAGCGATCTCTTCTTCCAGTTAAAGAAGCTGAGTTCCCTTGACCTCTCCTCATACACTGTTAGCTCTTTACCTTCCAGTGGTGGCCCCCTCCAGAGCACCTCCTGGTTTGCCAATAGGTTACATTGTTGTGGCCAAAACCTGGATGCATCTCTCCCAGTCCAGTAAGTGCAATCCCGTCTCTCGATATACTGGCTACACTCCTATTAATACAGCCCAGGATGGTGGTAGGCTTCATTGCTGCCAGGGCAAACTGCTTGGTCGTGCTCAGTTTTCTATCCGTCAGGAATCTCTGGTCCCTCTCCAGAGAGCTGCTCCTCAGTCAATTGTTTCCCAGCCTGTACCATTGCAGGTGTTTACTCCTAGAATAGTTATTTCAATACAGAAGGTAATGTTGTCAAATACGATTACTCTTTTGTCTCATTATTCCCAATAAACTACTTTTAATTCATGTGCCTTGAAGTGAATTTCAAGACATGTTACTCCTTAATTTTCCAGGTCCCAAAGAAAGGCTTGCTATCCTGTAGCACCCTGGTTTGTTTTCTTGCCACTTTTTAAATACTGATGTAATATTTTCTCCAGATATTGAGGATCTTAGCCACTCTCCATGCTCTCAGAAAGAGCAGCCTTTCAGTGCCATCAGCAAGCTCACTCCCCACTATCGCCTGCATCCTCTCTAATCTTACAGGCTTGTATGGGTTTAAATTTGATCCTAAATTGAGCCTCCTCTGCTGCTGATAGTTTATCTCCTCCTTAAACCCTTGCTTCAGACATAGAAAGAACCTAGGAGCCCTTGTGGTGAAGACTAAGAGAAAGGCAGCATTGGGTACCTCAGCCTTGTTTGTTCTGTGATCATTGATTTAGCAGTGAGCTTGCATATTTTTTTTCATACTTTTGCTGTTATTGTAGTGAATGAAGCTGTTCTCGTTGCCTTTGCTGTTGCTTACACATCTAAACTCAGATTCATCTTTAGCTTTCCTAACAGCACCCCTGCATGCCCAGGCAGTATTTCTACATTCCTCCTTTCATAGCCTGTCCTCATGTCTATCTCATGTACCTACCCTTGTTAACGCAGGGGCTCACTGGTGAGTTCTCAAGCTTTTTACTTGTTACACTAACGTAAGTAATCTGGTCTGCTCAGTATTGAAACTTGAGGGTTTTTTCTGGTTTTTGCTACTGTTGCCCTGTTACAAAAGCTGAGGATAAAATGTCAACAACAAATCAGTTGATTAGCCTTAATTCTCTTTGTTTAAATTAGTTTTACAAGTAAATGAGTATTAATAAGGACATATGCCTGGAAGTTTCTGAGAACCTTGAACCAGGTTTCTGATGGTAACTGACTCGCATCCACGATTTGTTTCTTTATGTAAAATTAATGCCTGTACTCTTTCAGTGATACTCTTCAAACCTGAGGAAAATATGGCCTGTATGGAACAAACTAGATAGAGGACATGTAGCCTTTGTGTGTTTGTGTCACATTTGATGCTCTCTGTCATGAATTCACAGTAGCTGAAATAAAAACTTGATCTCATAGGGGGAAGAAAAAAGTAAACAGTGCTTAGACAATAAAAGATAAGACAGTGATGTAGGCATAAACAGCAAAGCATATGGTTCCAGGAGCTTGATGCTGGGAACAGACCCAGTCTCTGTCTTCATTATTAATTTGGAAAGAATGGAAACATATGCTAACTTTAATTTTGTTCTGTTTTGCATAGATGGAGTCTTATAAATTGAAGAATCTTGTAGTTACCAGTCAGGACAACAACGTGATTTGGCACAATTATTTTTTTTGTTAATTACAACAAAAATGCAAAACAAAATTTGACTTGGAAATTACAAACTAATGTAATTAAGGGGAAATGAGCCAAATTTATTTACTTAAAGACAGAAGCAGTCATGTAGGAGGTAGTGGTACTGGAAGAGACCCTCGAGGTTCCATCTCGCTATATGCAGGATGGGACCACAAGGAGCTGCATTCCAGAGCCATCCGCTCATGGAGAAGGGGAGAAGGAGCTGCCCTTTCCTGCAAAGATATGTTACTGTTTTGCAGAGTGGGGAAACAGTTCAAATTGGGACTTAAGGAACACTGCTAAACTTGGTGACAGTCCTGAGCAAATATAGACTTTCTGCTGTTAATGATTTGTAATGTTAGTTATCAGTTTCTTTGCACTTAAACAAATAAAATTTCAAGGGCTGTGTTAAAACTCACAGGGAAAAAAGAAAACCAGCATATGGCTTAATCTGTCACTGCTTTAAGGATGTTCTGGAAAGGAGGAGCATGGTTAAAGTGTTCTGAAGTCTTAAGCAGAACAGTGGCTACAGGCAGCCACTGGATTTGGCCATTTTGCAATGTGAATATGGCATATGAACATGTTTAAAAACGTGAACAGCAGTTATCAGCAAAACAGAAAGATAAATCACGCAGCAGTTCATCAGCATGAGGCTAGCTAGCAGTGTAATTGGAGCTGTTTTACAGCAGCTCAGAATGGCAAGTGTGTTTCTTGCACTGATACTCTTTCAGGCACCAAGTACTTGCCTGCCAAAGGTATGTGAATGAATCTGGGGGATAGACAGAGACCAGAATTTCCCTCATGTCTGCTGTCTGGGAAGTGCTGTATTTCAGCAACAGATATCTTTATGACTAATAATATGCCTTTCTCCCTTATTACTTCTATTCTGTGCATAATAGTGGTTTGGGTTTTATCTTTCAAAATATAAAAAGAAAAATAATATAGTATAAATAAAATAAATAGTATATTTAATAATATAGTATATAAAAGAAAAATAGTATATCTTGCTGGTTTTATTCCCTGTAGCATATTAAGACTGTGCTTCTATAACATATATTGAACGAGAGCTTCTTAGCATTTGGCAACTAATGTTAGCATAATATTTAATGAGTTCATTAAAGGTAAATTAGTAATAAATACAAATTCAGAAAATTAAGATGTAAGCAATTGTTGATACCAAATTGGTTTTCTATTTTAAATGAATCCTACGGGAAAATTCAACAGCCATTGCTTGCTGCATTTCTGTTACAGCTTCTTCTGAAGATTTTTTCTTTTTTTTTTCAATAAAAAGTTATTTCACAGTAAGCTGGGCAGGTTTTTGCATATATAACATAACAATTCTATGAGTTACTTCCTATAGGATTGATCTAGAATAACAGTCACTTAAATTATTTTAATTCAGGATGTATACAGTTACAGATTCAAGAGTGTACCTGGGAAAACACCTTCAGGTTACAGATTTAATAATAATTTTCTGACGTGATTTCATTTTTCACTGCATGTGACCTTTGTACTGCTAGAAATGATAGACCTGCTGTTGGAGGAATTGTTGCTTGGCATCTTAAAACATCTTGCTGTGGGTGTATCTACGTGGGGGCAATACGTGAACAAATTGAAAAATGTACTTAAAATCTAGCGCCATAGTAATTAAGTGAAATAAATTGAGCCCCTATTACAAGAGGGATATGGGGGTGCTGGAGCAAGTCCAGAGAAGGGCCACGAGAATGATCAGAGGACTGGAGCACCTCTCCTGCGAGGACAGACTGGAAGAGTTGGGATTGTTCAGTCTGCAGAGGAGAAGGCTCTGAGGAGACCTGATTGTAGCCTTCCAGTATCTGAAGCGGGCCTACGAGAAAGCCGGTGAGGGACTTTTTAGGAGGTCAGACAGTNAATAACTACTGAAAGGGCAAGCTTCATGTGCATTTACTAATGAGGGTAATACCTTTTAGTTCAAAATACAATCCAGATAGTATTGGGATTTCTCTCAGTTCGCTTTACAGTTTTTGAGTTTATCTTTAAAAAAAATTCCTTTTCTCCAATCAGATTAAGAAGCTTACCTAATACATGCTAGTTTTCAATTCAGTATTTTGATTCTTTCTATGATCTATTTGGTTGTCTCGTAATCAGTGATTGCTCAAGCCAAAACTGCTCAATCACTATGAAAATATAAAACTATCAGTAATTTTTTTTGCCTTTTAGGGTGGAAAATAGGATCATAGGATTGTCAGAGTTGGAAGGGANGCAGAGAAGTTGTGGAAGCCTCACCCCTGGAAGCTTTTAAGACAAGGCTTGATGGGGCCCTGGGTAATCTGAGTCTGTCCTCGTAGGAGAGGTGCTCCAGCCCTCTGATCATTCTCGTGGGCCTTCTCTGGACTTGCTTCAGCACCCCCATATCTCTCATGTAATAGGGGCTCCAGAACTGGACACCTATTCCAGGTGGGGTCTCACGAGTGCAGAGTAGGGGGGGAGAATCACCTCCCTCGACCTGCTGGCCACGCTTCTCTTGATGCAGCCTAGGATACGGTTGGCCTTCTGGGCTGCAAGCATACGCTGGCGGCTCATGTCGAGCTTCTCATCATCCCATATAGTCCAAAGAATATCAAGGACACAGTGTTCCCTCTCATATTCTTATGGATGAATTTTTGTGCCTTGATATTTTCCCTGGAGTAACTAAGAGTCTTCTCTCCATATTTGTAGTGGTTGGACATCAGATCACAGCAAGCTGGTTCAACAGGAAAGAAATAATGAGAGTTCAAGCAATAACCCAAGTTAGAATTGCTCCTCAGATTTCTATGTGTTGTGATTTGCTTGTTGTAAAAATAAACATGTATTAACATGCTGTATATGTAAAGTCTTGAAAACAGAGTACAGCTTGGATTTAGTTGTTTACATATATCTAGTTTATTTCTATATACTTTACGCTAAAGTAGACTAAATACAGAAGATCAAGTGTGACCATACCAAACAGGTCAAAATCATTTACATCAGAGAAGCTTATGTATTTCGGATGTGTGTCCCGCTCCATCCTGAGGATTCCAGTTGTTATCAAGTTAGTTCAGCTGCAATGCATGAGATTTCATGTTTCAAGTTAGCATTTACTGATCTTGATCACTTCTTTCACTCTGAATTGGTCTTGGTGAATATCAGCTTCATACAGGTAGTATCAGTGTTGGCAACTCAGAAAAACAGCTCAGTAATGTGTCTGGCATTTCAATTAGTTGCCTGTTCGTAAGCATGAAAGTTTAATTACTGGTTTGGTAATGAAGAGGATTTGGGGCCTTTTTTGAATACAGTATATGGAAAAGGCATTCAGCTGGGATTAATGTATAATCTGAGTCTATTTTGGAAGCATACTTCTGAGTTTCGCAAAGTATATATGGTTATGATTTCAACAAAAAGCAGTTACTAGAGGGTTGAAAAAGTAACTAGACTACTGTGATTGTTAACAATCATTCATGATGGTCAGTGGCCATTTATTTCAGCCTGCCTTTTTCTAAACAGTGTTCATCACTGAATGTATGCCAGTGATCTCATTTTACCACATGCAGTCACTAGTTAGAGTAATGCAATTAAAGATTTTAAGAAGTGCTTCAAGCTCTTTTTTTTAAACAGGTTCAGATGGACTTAGATACTGATTTTTTGCCATAAGACTTTTGGAGTAAGTAGAAATTTTGAACTGTTTAGGGATTGTGCAAGTCATGCAAATTCTCTAAAGGGAAAGTACCAAGAGTCTAAACTCCTTACCTGATTTATTACTTTAGCGTTCCTTGCTATTATTTTCTTTCCTCCCATTTTTCTTTTCCCTTTGTTTTTTCACAGCAGTATTTTTTCTGATTTTTTTCATAATCTCTTGTAAAGATTTGACAATTGCTGCTTTGGTAACAAATCAGCAAGTATTCACTAATCACTGTCTGGAGTTTTGTTGTCTTTTTTGTCCTCACACAACAAAGATTAGAAAATGGTGATTAGTTAAGCAAAGAGTTCTTAATGTGACTCTCACTTTAACTTGCAGTATTGCTCTATCCTTCTACCAGCCTGCAGGAAAGTGCCAGATGCATGTTCAGATACAGCCTTTCTAAGAATGGTGCTGGGAATGAAACAGGTGAGAATAGCTTTGCCTTTTTTGATCAGCTTCTGAGCCCAGAATGATGGTAGGAGAGAGACAGCAGGGAAGGAAAATCCAAACTTTTGAATCTTTTTTGGTCATTAACAATCTCTGGCTTTATTTGTTTCTTCTCTGAAGTTATTAGATACCTCCAAAGTCTATTCTAGCCTTACACTAAAGTAATGATGTGCTTTCTGAGCATTTGGAAACTCTTTGGTATCTGCTGAGTCCCAGTCAGATGTGACTTCATTTGTAACGTATTACCATTTTATCCATCTCATGGAATTGATGTTTATAAAGTATTTTCAGCTTTTGGAATGAAATTACAAATGCACAAAAATTCCTAAAGCTTGCCATTCATAGACACTTACTGACTGCACATTGCAAAACAATTTAAATACTACATTGCTATTGTCCTTCACTTCTATGCAAATGGTTCTTCCATTACTGAGTCATCTCATGGATGTGATGCAGTCAGTGCTGTAGGTGCCTTCTGAATTCCCCTTAAGCTCTACCACACCTGAACAGTTTTTACTATTTTATCTTCCTGTTGGCAGAATCTCATAATTTCACTATGCCTAACTTGAGCTGATGATCTAAGCCCACTCTTGAATTCTCTTTCATTCTCCAACTTTACTAGCTTGTGTGCTTTTTCAGCTGAGCAAATTTCAAAGACCTCAGAAGCATTTCCTTAAAATTCATTTTTCTGATCTTTTTAGCTTCTTTTTACCCTTCTTCAGTCTCCTTTGATAGGTCATTTGCACTACCATAGTGCTTTCCTTATGGTGTCCTAAGGGGACATTCATACTGCATTAAGTATCTTAGCTACCATTTTTATTAAGACAGTAGTTTTTGTTCTTCTATAGTTCCCTTCTCTGAAGTTGAGTGAGACTTTTGAGGATATGCTGGCCTTCATGTTCTACATAGAGATGCTCAACCTAATTCAGTACATTCTGGTCACTTAGGAATGGTCTTCATTTGCAAGAGTTCATAGGACCCTGTGTGCCATTAGAATAAGAAGTTGCACCTTCTGTTATGAACTCTTAAAGAGGAGTTTTACTATTTCTTTGTCTTCATTAATAGTAGAAGACTCATCCTACGCCATGCACTGTTCTGCAGACACCATCTTCTACCCTTCGTTTTTTCAGCCCCCATTTATCAATAAAAAGTTCACACATGACCTGGATTTGAAGTGCTAACAGGTTGATTCCCTTAAGGTTCACATACACTCCTTCCCTCCAGTACAGGCTACTTCTTTCCAGTATCTAGCATCTCATACAGAAGATCTCCACTCTGCACTGCAGTCATTTCCCCATCAGTGGACTAGTGCTATGCCCTTTTGCTACATGATGTCATGTTAGATTGGACTTGATCTTGTTTTATGATGTTCCTGAAAGTCTTCTCTATCGATCTGACCATCCTCTTTCTCAGAGGAGTTGGTTTCTTCCTTTGCAGACCAGACTGCTCACCAGTATCTCTGAAAGTGCTACCTACGACCATTGGACTGTGTTTCTCTGAGGTCCTTCACTCCAGTCCCCTCAAAAAAGCTACCAAAGACAATGTCCGCATCATGGTGCATCCAGGCTGCTTACCTAGGGGACACGTGTTTGTACATGAGATGTGCAGCAGAAGCTGGAGCTCTGCCTTTATTTTTTTTATCCATATGTGTAACAGTGGTTCATTAAGTTGGTTCATGTATCACAGTCATTTACCTAACTGGCAGGTTTCCAGATGTTACCAGATTCCTCCTAGGTCCAAACTTCTGTTTACCTTCTCAGCTCACTTCCATTTATGTTTCCAACAGCTCTGCTAACTCTACACTAGGACTTGCCTTGCCTTCAGCAAGGACTTCTTGCCCAGCTTCCAGTTTTGGATTTTCAACTGCATCTCCCTTCCCTCTCTTCCTTCCTGCCACCCCCAGTGCTTTTCTGAGTGAATTTCTCTCTTTGATAATACAAAATTCAGAGACAAGACTGAACTTTTGTTGATGCAAGAGGGACAAAAGAAAAACATGTAAATATTTTATGTTGCACAGAGTAATATATTCACATAATGTATTTTAAATTACTGGGAAAAAAGTAGATTATGTTTCTTGAAATAGGAAGAGCATTAAACAGTATGCCATAGAACAGTTTTGATTGATTTGTTTTGATTTCAGTTTAAACAAGCAATTTACTGGGGTGTATTATATTAGGACTTTCTTGTCTTTAAGTGTCAATTATAAAATATGCAAAATACAAAAACTCAAATAGATCACAACTTCCCTAGTTTAAGGAAATGAGGCCAAAACCAGCTATATCCTCTGGTCAGGAATTAGTCACACTTAAGGCAGAATCAGGTCACAACCTGAGTTTGTCTTGCAAACCTTATCCTTAAGGGCTGATTACAGTCACATGATTTTTGAGGATATTCTTTTGGTTGGCAGGGCTTAGGTAGGTCCACCTTCTCAGGGGCATCTCTGAATTTGCTCCCAAGGCATTTCCCATTATCTTCCCTGAACTCTTCAGATCAGAATTCTTAAATAAGTTGTTATCAAGAGCACTAGGTTGTTGACTGGACTATGCCAACATGCATCCGTGCCATACTAACTCTTTGTGTTGCTCCTAGAAACTGTGACCTCAGCCTCACAGGACTGTAACCACTTAGTCCAGTGGATCAAAAGTCCATTATCCTAAATGGAAACAAGCAAAGCTCATGTGCATTCTTACCCTGTTATACCAAGAAATTCTCAGTTTAACTAAAGGTGGTTCTGTGGGTTAATTGTGCAATTGGCTTGAAGCATGCTAAAAGCTGGCTTAAGCTATTGTCGCCCTCCAAGTATTTCACAAAAACTCTTCCTGAGCTTTTGGCACTGTATTTTGTTTTCCATTACTGTGGCTACATGTCTGTGTTTGGTTGTGGTATAATAGTACATTATTCTGTTTTCTTCTGTTGAGAATAGATGGTTTGTGCTTTCAAAGATACTTTGTGTCTGAATGAGTTTTGCGTAAGGAAGGCTGCTGAGCACTGAATGATTCAGCAGTGTTCCAACAGAATGGACTTTGGCATATAAATGTGTAAATGACATGAGGTTTTCAAATATACAGGACTTAAAACATGATTCATTTACTTACCCCTATTTTATCTTCCTCTAGTTGTTTGGTCATAGCCTAGATGTTTTCCTAAAGGACTCTTTCAGACTTTTAACTTTTAGCAATGATGAGTCTTCTATAACCATTGTTTCATTCTGATTGTCATCTTGTTTGTTTCTACTACAGGAAATGGAATATGGTTCTATAATTTTGGTGTATCTTAGCCTCCAAATCTGTCTGGCAATTTTAATATTCTAGTAGTATGTTGGGAATTTTATATATTTATATTAAATCTGTTAGGGTGTAGTTTTGAATTTCATACCGTGCCTCATGAAATGTGACTCAAATTAATTCACATATTTTCAGTTTGAGTGTTGTCATCTGTTCTAAGAACTTGTTGAAAGGCTTTAAATTAGGCATGATAATTAAAGCTTTTGGTTTAGGTTGTGGAAAAATACCTGTTTGAAAAGAATATCTGTGTCTGATTGTTCTAAATGAGATGTCCTTATTAACAAAGTGGAAGATGGAACGAGGAAGCATAGCAATGAAATCCATGCACAGTTATTGTCTGGAAGCCTTTTTTGCAGTGCCTCAGGAGTAGGTCAGAGAAGTACAAAGAACTGGAAGAGTAAATAAGTAAAATATTCGTATTTGCATATGAATTGATAATGTGTTTGAAAAAGGATGTGAAGTAATAACGATGAAATATGATAGAGGATGGCAAATCAGATATTTTAGAGCTATGACATTTAAACCACTACAGTTTGCAAGACTCTTTTCTGTGGTCAAGTGCAAAAAAATGTATTACTTGAAAGCTAAACAGGATAATGTGCAAGAAAATGCTCTCCAGAATATTTCAGAAGATGGACAGGCACCCTCTGCATTAAATTTCACACAGAAAAGCAAAACCTAATTAAAATTCTCTGTATGGATTGTTATTTGCAAGAATTTTGCTATTCCTTTGGGTATCCAAACTGTAATTGTTTCCTAGTTCATCTGAGAAACATTTGCTGAGAGAATGTAAATAATTGTGTTTATCTAAATCAAATTGTTACCCTTCACCGAAGAAGCAAATTGCAAGATCTGAAAATAGAGGAGAGGCACATCACATAAACCTTTGTTACTTTTAAAAAGAAATTATTTTCCTCATTAACTTAAAATGAATATTAAAATATGTAATTGGAATTACTTTTATAATTTGACTTCTCACAATCTAGTTTGTGACATTTTTTCAATGAAAAGACCAAAGCAGGAAAACCAAAGCCAAATCAGATCATTTTCTTATTTTAATACATTATTCTGGAAACTGCCATCATGTTTAGTTCTGTGCTTGTGCTCTTTTAACTTTTTTTTCATCTTCTTGTTAATCTAAATTATATCTACTGTCAGGAAGGAATCTTCTTCTTATTAAGACAGCAAGGTTTGCCAAGACTTATATGCTAAATGTGATGTGCATCTGCATAACTCTTGCAGAAAGAGAAGAACTTGGAATGCTAAGTGCCTCAGACACATTTTTTCTTCTCCCCTTTATTTACAAATTTTATGTGAAGAAGCACAGGTTAGGAGTATTAAGAAGTTCATATTCATAGTATTTAGAATTAAAGTTTTTCACTGTCCAAACATTAATCTTGAATTTTGTTTCAAATTAGTTTTTGAAAATTTTGGTAAGTTTTATTTTTGAGACACCACATTAAATTTGATCTTTTTTTTTCCTTGATATGCACTGAGCCATAAATGAAAACAGTGTTCTCAAATCTGGAAATCAGTTCCCTAATCCCAGGCAATTGTTGGTGGGTACAAAGTATTTCTCAGATTATTAGTGAAATTCTAAGCTAGCGATGTCTCCTCTGATTTTGTTTTTTCTGAAAAGATCTTCCAGTACTGTAGTAATTAGGCAGTTTTTAGAAGTAGGAAGAATGTGAATGCAACATTTAAACATCATTAATCACAAAGTGAATCTGTCTAGTTAATAGATGTGAGACTGATTCATATGTCAAAGTGGTTTGTCATTTGTGGAGTAGATTAGAACATAATAAGAAATGAGAACTTTTGTTTGTAATTTTTAAAATTATTAATAAATGTATTTTTGTGAAAGCTAGCTTGAAATTCTGATATAATAGCAAGCCCTAACCTTTACTAAAATACCTGCTATTCTAAAAACAAGCAGGTTTTAGGGATTGTCCAGTAACATCTGCCTGTTAAAGTTCTGCTTCTTTTCATCAGACCTTCCTGTTGAAAACTTCCAAAGAATAAGCAGAGATCTTGGTTTTATTGAAGTTACAGAGATCTTCAGGTCAAAAACCTTGATGACAACCATTTCATCACTCTGAACATAATGTGGGATAATATTGCCATTTGTGAGTAAGATAAGCAGTGGATTAATTTATATATTCCATATTATTTTTAGATACAAAAGATAAAAGGGGGGGTATGTCATGCATCAAGAGTATAAGAGAGTGCTTATTCTTCTGTGACTGCTGTTGTCAAAACTATGGGCCTTAATTTCTGGTGGAGAAAAAGATTTTAGCCCATATGCAGTACTTCATAAAGTCTTCTTAAAATCTAACCTACCAGTAAACTGTATTTTCTTGCCAGAGAGTTTTTCCACTCGAAGTCACACCTTTTTTATTACATTTAAATAGCCAAATATACTACACACTGTCCTTTCTTCTGTCGAAGTGTTAGTCCTTGCTTTTGTCACCTGATCTTTTGCTTGTGAGTCCTAAATGATGGTAACAAGTGTGCCCCTAATAGCTTTTCAGATCATGTCTGCAATTCTCCGTGACCAACTGCTATTTTCCACCCTGTCCCAACAGTGCCAGTCTAAGTCAAGAGTATTTGAGTTATAAACAAGTGCAGTGACCCAGCTACATAATCCACAGCAGTGTTCAACATTTAAAAAGGAAGGATAAAACTAAATATTTTAGAAAAGCATAATTGTCTAGATCTAATGTATGTTTCTATGACAAAAACACTACTAGGAAAAAAAACCTACTCAAAAATAAAAATACTCATTCATGATGTTTGTGGTAGAGATCAATTTTAATGTCTTCACACTCCAGAGCAGCAAAAAAAATCCATTAGCGCACAGATTCTCACAGTCACTGCCTGTGTGGGAAGATACAGATGGATTTTTTTTTCTCCATTGCAACAATATCACTGACAGCAGGAGCTGAAACATGCTATGTCACATCAACCTGAAACAAATTAGGATTTAAGAATCTAATAAAGTTGGGATTGCTCAGTAGTGCAGTTTACTAACAGAATGTCATTGCACACAAATGGCATGTGCTCAGAGTTGACTAGCTCTGGCAGTTAAAATGCATGTGTTTCCCCATTAAGCTGAAATGCCAGCAGCTACCCCACTGCTGGTTTTAGTGTGATATACTGATTCCAAATTTTCCTTGGCACAGGGTGCTGAAAGAGCTGTATGGCCAAACAATTGAACTGAACTTAAATTCCATTAAGAAGAATATCTGGTAACCTGTCAGGAGCTTGAAATCTGCCACGTTACCATACTGTGATTGACAGATGCTATTTATATTGCATAGGTTCAAATAAAACATGTTGGTATGTTCTGTGCTATACTTAATGACAGTGTTAATCTTAGTAGTTTTTTTTTTTCTATAGAACTAAAACATTGATTGTATCAATTTTTTATATTATATCTAGGACAGCGAGAAGGGAACCAAAAGTTCAATTAGCAGACTCTTCATTTTGTTGCCAAGAACTGTGTGTTTGGATTTTTGCCTCATATATAGCCAGGTTTAAGAGCTAAATAGCTCTTAAATGCAAGTGTCTTAGATGTGATTTGAATTCATGGTCAGAGCCACATATGTACAGTCTGAAAGAAAAAATTGGATATAGAGATGTCAATGACATGTACTGTCCCTCTTGTTTTATCAGTGAAACAAGAAAACTCTTATAAACACATACTGTATCAACAACAAACAGCTGATATAATTTGAATTTCAGAGTACTTACAAATATCACAAAAGCAAAGTTGTAGTATCCTTCCCAAAATTGGCTGTCCTTAACTCAGTTGTTTTATGAAGCATGACACAGCTCTCTTGTTTCTGAGTGTTAGCAGTCCAGGTTAGAATGCGTTGTATGGACTCGGCTCTTCTGTGCAATGGTAGTATCAGCTTGACCTCCTTTCTTCCTGTTGGAAAGTTTTGTTTATTTTCTTTTAACTGCTTTGTTTGACAATGTAAGGAATGTTGTATGGATTAGATGCTAGTTTTTCATCCACTCCAGAGAACCCTGTTCTTAAATTAGCTTAAAAATATTAAAAGTATTTGAACATCAGTATCATACATAAATCAGTGTTTTTACAACTGTTTTTGCTCATAAACTAGAAAAGTTATGTTAAATGTTAGAAAAACTTTAGATCTTTAGGGTCTATTTGAATGGTGTAGGAAGATATATTTCATTTTTTATTCTTTTTTTTTTAACCTCCAGTGTACAGGTTTGTGCTTCTTTAAAGCTAACTGATGGTTTGACTGGTGGTGCTGTATTTTTTTTTCTCTATTTACATGCCTAACTACTCAGTTGGACCTCGTTATCCTCTGGTATACTAATATTTCCACAAAATTTAGCACTATTAATTGGTGGTTTCGGTGTGCATGAAAAGATTTTCAAAATAAAAGAATAAGGTGTCTGTAACTTAAGGTTTTCTGTGTCTGTACCTAAGATTGATCACTGTTTAAAGGAGAAGAAAACTAGTGTCTGCTACTTTTATGTTCTTTACTGAGATAAAAACAGTAGCAGAACTTCTATACGGGAAGTGAATATCCTGTTTAAAGACTAAAAGCTAGAGCAGAAGATTGTAGGGAAATGCAAATATCCTAGTGATTTCCAGTTTCCAGGCTGACTGCACATTTCAGCACACCTAGGGGATATATTATGGCATAACTTTCTTGTGTCATAGGAGCTGCTGATACAGCCTCGGTATCCTCTGCCTGTATGGCTCAGAAAGCCCTCCCAGGACTGTAGTGTTCTGCAGCTAATTGCTTCTTTTCTCACTGTAGTTTATGGATTTAAAATGGGGTAATTTACCTACTCTGCATAAATGCATTGTTATCCTTTTTGTATCCTTTAATTTGCTAAGGTAGGACAACATTCTTAGAGCAGATAGATTTTTTTAGTTTGCTTTTGGGAAAGGGGAAATAGCTAGGGTTCGGGGTTTTTTGTCTGTTTACCACAGCTATGCCCAATTTCAAAGTAGGAATTTGAGTATCAACAGATACATGCTTATTCTGAATATACAGATCAGCTCTCAATATACAACAGATAAATATTCAATATACATACTGAATATATAATGTTCAGCTTGCTCTGAATATACCTTAAACCAAGTCTTTACAGAAAGTAAGTTGTTATTTAATTTTTCTATATAGTCCTTTTACTAATCCCTAGCTTCCAGCACTGCCAAATAAATATCTCATCTCACAGAAAACCATAATATTTTTTTAAGCTGTATCAGTGTCCTTGCCACTCAGTTGTGTGCTGGATGGTCTTACTCACTTCTGATGCCCCATCTGAGTTTCAGCAGTAGTGAGCCTTAAAACTTTATTATGGAGCATGGATATGGTAGTAATAGTACTCTACCAGTCTCAGAAGTGTTTGAATTATCTTTTTTAACTGTAATTTCATTACAAACATTAAAAAATGCCTTAAGATTTTTACATTACTCTAGAGGAGGGGTTTAGAACAGAGGGAGATGTGACATTCTGCAGCTTGGGTGTTACAGAGTGCTGGGTGCCATGCCAGGTTTTTTTTTTTTAAAGAACAATTTCACAGAATGCTAGGAGTTGGAAGGGACCTCAAAAGATCATCTAGTCCAACCCCCCTGCCACAGCAGGATTCCCGAGACCAGGTCACACAGAAGCGCATCCAGACGGGTTTTGGATATCTCCATAGAAGGAGACTCCACAGCCTCTCTGGGCACTCTGTGCCAGTGCTCCGGCACCTGAACTGGGAAAAATTTTTCTTGTATTCACGTGGAACCTCCTATGCTTCAGCTTACAGCCATTGCCCCTCATGTTGTCACTAGGCTTCACTGAGAAGAGCCTGACCCCATCCTCCTGACACACACCCTTCACATATTTAAAAACATAGATGAGGTCACTCCTTAGCCTCCTCTTTTCCAAGCTAAAGCGACCCAGCTCCCTCAGCCTTTCCTCATCAGGAAAATGTTCCACCCCCTTCATCATCTTTGTGGCTCTGTGCTGAACTCTTTCAAGCAGTTCCCTATTCCCCTTAAACTGAGGGGCCCAGAACTGGACACAATATTCCAGATGAGGCCTCACCAGGATAGAGTAAAAGGGGAGAAGAACATCTCTTGACCTACTAGCCACACCCCTTTCTAATACACCCCAGAATTTCATTGCTCTTTAAAATTTCATGAATTTGCTATAACTGCTGTGATCACTTTGGCAGCTATTTCAACCAGTGCACCTCTGAGGGCTGCACATCCCTGATCCAGTCGTGGTCTGAGTGGGCTGATACAGGTTTCCTTCAGGTTGAATGTTCAGCAGCTTGGGCAGGCTTCTGGCTGACATCTCTTCTCTGGGGTTCACATGGCATGATGTAGTCATGAAGGATAATTTTATCTATGTGTTGCAGTTCAGCTGCAGCTGTGTTCAAACAGAGCTTGGCCTGTTTCGCTCATGCTGAATCCTCACAGTAATCTATGGTAAACTTCTTTAATACTGTGATGTTTAGAGAACTGCCTGTCAGTTGGTCCAGTCATACCTGGAGACCATGGGTAGTTGGGTACTCACCAAAGAAACAGGCAGTGGGTATGTTTTAAACGTTCAGGGCTCATAACTTTACTTTGTATTGTGCCTCTTAGAGCAGGTTTTCCTTAAAATCTTTACTTTGAAGTGTGTGGAAGGCAGGAAGAAGGTAGGCCTGCAGTTTGCCAATAAACCCTTAAAGTCAGGTAATCATTGTTTGGGTCTTGAGTTTTACAATCAACCAAGAATAGTCTTAGGAGAAGGTTTAATGTGGCTGTAAATGCATTCTTAATGTTTACTTACCCAGATGGTGAATAAAGAAGATCAGAAATGGCTTGATTAGTTCAGTTACCTGTTTCAATGTTACTTCTTGATCGATACCCCATAGACCTTCTACTAGACTTGTTTCCCCCTTCCAGGATCAGTAAGTTACTCATAAAACAGGCAGGCAGCATATATGGTTTCCAACTCTCAAAAGTCTTCTCCAGGGTAACAGGAAAGTACATATCATGTTCTTGGTTCTCCCTCATTTACATTGTACTTTCCTCATGAAGCAGGCCCCCGAGAGTCTGATGCTGTGCCTTGCACAGTTACAGATACCATTTGTGGAAAAAAGTGCATTGTACAAAATGCAATGTCAAACACATAAATTGCAATTAAATATAATTAAATGAAGCACATGTTTGGGAAGAGCCAGCATGGAGTCACCAAGGGTGAATCATGCTTGACAAACGTGATCTCCTTCTATGACAAAGTAACCTGCTTAGTTGATTTGGGACAAATAATGGTCATTGTCTTCCTGGATTTGCCAGAGGATTTTGATACTGTTTCCCACAGCTTTGGCCTAGAAAAACTGGTGCATTGTGGACAAGACAAGTCGTTTCTGTTGTGGTGGTGAGCTGGCTGACAGGCTGCACCCAGAGAGTGGTGGTAAACAACTGAGACAGCTGATAGGTACTGGTGAGTCTGCTGAGTGGTGTCAAGTAATACTCTGCTATGCTGTTTGCACATCCCATACCCATTGAAGATTTGTCATGAAATTGCTTTTGAGACTGTATAAAGTAAACATTTTTTTAGGCAGAGTCATCTTCCTTTTGACATCTTGATATCAGTGGGTCATTCCATTATCACATTAAAAAGCAAAAGCAAGTCTAACTTGGTAGAACAGTCATGAAACCTCCCCAGGTGTCCAGCTGTGAAAGGCACGCATGTATTTTACTGACAGATTTATAACGGAACAGGTAAAATGCTAAATTGTGTCATTTTATTAAGTGCTATCCTCAGGGAGTATTTGTGATTAACCAGTCTTGCAGCTGCATACAGTGGGATTATTATTAGTAGGATGAAGAATTTTTTTTAAGCCTCATTTCCTGTCATTAGATAAATATTTTCTATATATTACCCAGTCAGCATCAGTTCTCAGTACTGGGATACGAGGAACCTGTTCCAGGGAAATTCTCTTTTTAGGGCAAGAGGAAAACACCTGACAACATAAATGAAAAACAGCACCTTTTTAGGCATCCAAAACAAATTGCTTTTCACTAAGCTTTTTTCATTTTCCTTTTGCACAGTGCCGTCTTAACAAATTGTAATCAATAACCTGCTTCCTGGTGATTCTTTTTGTCTTAGATCTTCACCCTCTCTAAAACCATCCAAGTCTCTGTGAGTACTTTACATCTCTGTGGTAGCACCGGTAATAACATTTTGCCCTGGAGTTGGTGATTTTTACAGCAAGCTCTCAAAAATCTATCTGAAGATCCTTTCAGAAGGGCACTTTTTTTTTATAGGTAGCAAACCAGATGTATAGAGAGGTGAAATGACACGGAAAAGATAACAGTACATTTATGCTTCCCATTTCCTTGTCTCTTGCTGTGCTTACTCTGCATGATCTCTGCCTGACCTGCAAGGTTTTGTTTCTTAGTTTAATTCATTGAGTTTGTAGCTGTGAGTATATTCCTTTGCTTTTATGTCATGTCTTCAAGCCATAACTCTGTCTCCTGACTCAAAGCTGCAGGACTGAAGGCTGAAGTTGAATTTCTTCTCTTCTCAGTGCTCTAATGCTTTGGAATGAAATATTGGCAGAGATAAATAACTATAAGGAGAAAGAACAAGACAAACATAGCAGACCAAGATTTTCAAAATTGGCTAGTAATTTTAGCTGCACTAATTTTGGGTGTACAGTCTGACAAACAAAGACTCATTTACAGCCAGGGCCCTGGAGATTGGCAGCCAAAATCATTAGCATCTTTTGATAATCTTAGCTACCTTAGTAGCTGATTGTAAACAGATAGCTGAAGTGAATTATTATTAGCAAAGGTAATTAAAGTCTGTTGAAAATTATGACTGTTTTTATTGTTTGTGTATTCTGGTCTTAACTGTAACAAGAAAAGTTAACCTTCTAGAAAAGCTTATTACTTGGCTTCTGGCAAGCTAGCTTTTAATTTCTGAAGTGTTTAACTCCATTTCAAACAGGTGGCTTTAAACAGAAGACTCAGCTGCTGTTGGCTTTGTGGTACAAACTGATGGGAGCTGCAGAGCTGTGGCTGTGAGCAGACCTGGTTGGTACAGGTTCAGAACAGGCAACAAGATACCTGGCCTGGGAGCATCCTGTAAGCAGCCCCGGTTTCAAAGGCCAAGCAGGTTTTTCAGGTGCAGAACTAGTTAGGCATGGGCTTGCTGCCTCTCAGCTCACTTCTGCCAAACAGTGGGGGGGAGGGAAGACACTACTTCAAAATCAGATTGCATCACTCCTGGAGGGAAGGTAGAATGAGCAGCAGAGCAGCTTCCTGAGGCATATTCTTCAGTTTTCCTTGTGCTTTTGAAGTCTTTCAAACTGGCTGTGTTTATGTAGTCTGGAGATGGTAGTTGATGGATCATTTATATGTCTGAATAAAAAGAATAGGTATTTTATAATGTCATTTATGATGTATTTCCTTATCTTAAATTCTAATCAAGCAGAGTTTGCCTAGTTGTGCATATTCCTAAGAAAGCAGTAAGTTGAAATAGGTATTGCTGCTTTGTTTTTCTCCAAGAACTGATTTGTCTGTTTCCATTGCGCTGAATTTATGTTGAATTTTTAGGACATCTCCTCACATGTTACATTTCAGCAGCAGGAGTCACTGTGCAGAAATTATTCGTATGCAGAAATCATTTTGGTCCTGGTCTTGCTTAATAGTACTAACCTCAAAATAAAAAGTTAATTAGAGTGAGTAAAGTTATTAAAAGTGCCTATGTGATTTAAAAGCTGAAGTCTGCATTTTCAGGAGAGTCATAGGCATTTTGGAAACCTGATTAAATTAAAATCCTTTATGAGGGTATGTGAATATAGGACTTGGTCTTTAAATCACCTTGGTGATTTTGAAGATTTTACACAGCATCTTTTATCATATCACACAATACCTGGTAATCCTTCACAGGTGAAGTTATGTCATTCATAACTATGGAAGAATGCAAGGACATCATCATCACCAACAGCATGTATTTAGTCAAAGACCTTGACAGAACCCAAGAGCATTTCAGATACCAGTTCATTTTAAACTACCTTTATTTAGAAACAGATGAAGACACAAGAATTTTTTTTTCATTTTAGTTCTTCACTGCTAGGAGAGACTTTTGGCTGTTTGTGTTGTGGTAGAGGTTACATTTCATAGCCCAGATGTTTAAATCTGATATAAGCTAACACCCAACACGTTACAGGATTAGGCAGGAGAACAAGAAGAGTCAGAGGGTTGCTGAGGAGTGGCAGAGCCTTCCCTCCAAAGCTCATTTGATTGCTGTTGTCCACATACCTCTGCATGCACATTGGCCATATTGGCCACAGAAAACTGGCTTGGTGTTGTCAGCACTAGTACCAGGGAGTGAAGGCCCAGTAATGACTAACTGGAATTCTTGTTACTAAGTCTTCACCAGTAAATAACAGACTAAATGAGGCTGGAGACCTATCTGCCTTTTCACCTTCAGGGTCTCTCCTCAGTGGGAATTGACTGCCTGTGCTTAAATTAGTGTAAGAGATGCAAGACCATATGCATTTTCTTTTTGAAGGAAACAAATACAATGAATGGGATAATGAGTAATTGTTGACTGCCCTTGGTGAGGGAGATGAGATGCAGTGACAGGATGAAGGAACTGCAAAGCATGTGGAAGCCACTTCTAGTGAAGTGGCTGTGGGACATGTCAAGCCCTTTAAGTGTTTTGCTTATCTTCTGCAAAAACATCTTCAGATGCTTGCGATAATTCAGATAGTATTGGATTAATATTGTGTTTTATGTGTACTGTCTTGGTAATATAATAGTTGTTTAATGCAGATGTGCCCATTTCCCTTTTCCTACTTGTCTAGAATATCCTTGGTATTTAAGACAAACCCTTATGTCAGCTTCTTTATTAAAGAATGTGCTGTGGAAATTATGCTAATTAATCTGGAGTGTAATTATGGGCTAGAAAGATTATTTCACAGTCAGAATTGAATTGTTGTAGATAAATGTGCATTAACTTAATAGTGTGCAGCTAATTAGTTTTGCTATTTACTCACAGAACTTAGAAAAAAAGATGTAATCAGTTATACAAAAGCTTGAGAAATGAATTTATTACAAAGCTAATAGGAAGTGTACTCTGAATCTTTCTTTAATTATTGTTTTGTTGGAATTTTTCTCAGTTTTCCTATTCTGAAATTAAAATGGGCAAAAGTAGCTAATATGCTTATTTTCTGTGTAAATATATATTGTGCAAGTAACATGCATAGTTGCCAGTTTGACAGATGCATATCTGTAATTCATACTAGCATGTTTACAACCTCACGGTGTCTTGTGCTCTCCTCAAAACATATAATATTTTAGATGTCATTGTGTATTAAATGAAGGTGGAGACTTTATTTGCCCTGTATATTTAACTTAAGTGTTTAGTATGTTTCAAGGGAGAAAAAAACGAAGCATTTACATACTGGACATATACACTAAATACCACTTTTAATATTGCAGGTGCATAGTTGTGATAAAGTACTGAAAAGCAAAGAATGCAGAATTACTTGACCCTATCTGAAAGACTGAAAGCCTTGAGGAGTTTGCCAGTGAACGTGTAATTTTGTATGTCCCAAAAATATCCATGTTTGCTGTACATCTCATTCACAAGTGTGAAAAGAAGGATGCTGAACATTCTCCTTAATGTAAATTAGTATTAGCTTCTGGGAAGATCTAATATAGTCATTTGATTTGTGCACATAAATTCATATACAGAAATTCTGTACAAGCCATGTCTGAGCATAACATTTCTTCCATTGACTTTGGAGTGAAAGACTCCAGTATAAATTAAAATTGTGGTTACGAAGTGCAATCTCAAACTGAAGTGTGTTCTGTTCTGCACTTCATCTACGATGTTGCCTATAGAGCTTTGCTGTGTGATTACCTCTCTTTATGCTCAAATGAAAAAACACAGGAGAGAGAGATACTTTTATGAAACAGAGAAGGATCATTTCAACAGCCTATAGTGATTTCTCCACAGAAAAAAATAAATACCACGAGATATAATATCCTCTGTTGCAGAACAGTTCCACAGCTTTTCCACAGTTGAGTTTTAATGAAACTGGCTATCAGTTTCATTTTTATCGAGTTATATCAAGAACACTGACTCCTATGTGAATTCGTATTTGATATTAGAAAATAACTTAAGAACAGCAAGTGTTGACATGGACCTAAAAAAATCTCAGACTTTTCCCACACAGTTTTTACCTTTACCTTTAATTCTAAACATATCAGAAATCTGTTTTATAAATAACTATGATATCGGTTTCTTAGTTGTAACTATGATCTAGGCTCAGTTGCTGAAGACTGAGGCAACCCTATATGTTAGAGATACAGGATGTAAATACTGGAGGGTTTTGTAGCTGGAGCCGATGCTGTCAGCTGAGCACAGAGGACAGTTGCAAAGTCACAGGGAGTGGTGTTGTCTGTCAGCTTAAACAAATAAATTTGGAGGCAAAAGGTTACCCAGAATCTGAGAAGGAATTAACTCTGACATGAAAAAGGGAAAGGTGCAATTCACCATCTGTACAGCTGGCAGAACGTACTGCAGGGTATCCACACCAGCTAAATTCTTGGATCAGTAAAGGTAATGGGTACTGAAATTCAGTATGTCAGGTGAAGAATCCCACCTGAAATGTGCTGTGTGGAGATAAGTACCATACAACTAACAGCTAAGCACCATACGAGTAACTCCTTATGTAGGTAGCTGTATTTCCACAGGCTGAGGAAAGATCTTTGATAGATTAAGGCATGTATTAATGTATGTATTTCAAAGACCTCTTTAAGATACTGATTATGATATCTAAATAGTAGATCCTTGGCAGTATTTCTCTCATTCATTATTAAGGGTAATTGCCCTGAATCAGTTGCATGATTATTTTCTGCAGTGGATTTACTATATGTATGAAGTGTTTCACAGTTCAGCTGGAAACATTTCTATAGAAGTGCTGTGCAGAACAGTCTGCAGCCTCATTCTTTTTGCTAGAAAAGTCACAGAATCACATAATGGTAGGGATTGGAAGGTTTCTCTGAAGACATCTAGTCCACCCCCTGCTAAAGCAAGTTTACCTAGACCAGGTTGCATAGGAACATGTCCAGGCAGGTTTTGAAGGTCTCCAGAGGAGGAGACTCCACAACCTCTCCAGGCAACCTTTTCCAGTGCTCTGTCACCCTCAAAGGAAAGAAGTTTTTACTTACATTTAGATTGAGCTTCCTGTGTTCTCGATTGTGCTCAATGGCCCGTGTCTTATCAGTGGGCACCACTGAAAAGAGACTCACCCATCCTCTTGACACTTGCCCTTTAGATATTGATAAGCATTGATAAGATTCCCTCTCTGTCTTCTCCAGGCTAACCAGCCCCAGGCCCCTCAGCCTTTCCTTGTCAAAGAGATGCTCCAGTCCCTTCATTATCTTTGTTGCCCTCCACTGGACTCTAGCCAGTACTTTTCTGTCTCTCTTGAAATGGAGAGCCCAGAGCTGGACACAATACTCCAGATGCGGCCTCACTGGGGCAGAGTAGACAGGGAGGACAACCTCCGTCAGCCTACTGGTCACACTCTTCTTAATACACCCCAGGAGACCATAGACCTTCTTGGCCTCAAGGGCACACTGCTGGCTCATGGTTAACTTGTCCATGAGGGGAATCCCAGGTCCTTCTCTGCAGAGCTGCTTTCCAGCAAGTAAAGCCCAACTTGTAGTGATGCATAGAGTTATTTTTCCTCAGATGCAGGACTCTAGACTTGTCCTTGTTGAACTTCATTTTGTTCTTCTCCACCCAACTCTTCAGCTTGTCTAGGTATCACTAAGTAGCAGCACAGTCTTCTGGCATGTCAGCCTGTCCTCCCAGTTTTGTACCATTAGCATACTTGCTAAGGGTACACTCCATCCCTTCATCCAGGTCATTGATGAAGATGTTGAACAAGATTGGACCCAGTACTGACCACTGGAGAACACCGTTAGCTACCGGTCTCCAACAAGACACTTCACTGATGATCCAAGCAGGAGCTGGTTTACCCCATTCAAAGGATGTTTTTTCTGTGAGTTGTATTTTACTGGGGTAAAACTATCGAATATACATATGAGATGTCTATTTTATATTTATTTAAGATCTACAACTACATCTGCACTAAACAGAGTATCATCCACATAAAACATTTTTTCTCTGATTCAGCGTTTGCATTACTTTTTTAGGTAAGAGGCTGTTCTTGGTCTGGTTTTGTTGCCGACAGGGAAGTTGAGTGTGGTGGGTTTTCCTAGTGTGAGCACTGTTGTACTTTCTACTTCTCATATCTATCCGTTGATGAGCTCATCATTCTTCTGCTGGCTTTTGAGTCATAATGGAGACTCTGGGTTATCCTGTGGTCCAAACAGAGAACAGTGATGTTGCCATGCTAGATACACACCTAGAAACCGTCCTTTCTCCATTTATTTCTCTCTGCGAGTGCAGAAGTGCAGCCTTGTTTTCTGATATAGTACTCTGAAAGTAGGATATGTATTACGTTTCTGGGTGCATTGAGTAGAATAGGGCAAGATTGCAGTACCCTTTTAGAAACAACCAACAATAAAAAGCACCCCTTCTGAATGGATATGTGTGAAAAATCTTTTTCATTTATAAACAGTAACTATTATTAAGGTCAAAAAAATCTGAGATTGATTATAATTTCCCTACACAAGGCCATCTTCAGCTTGAGCAATTTGTGCTGCAGCATACATGCCAAATAGCAGGTGATTTGCAGTCAGAAATAGGCTTTGATAGCCCAGAAAGTCTCCTCTTGTCCTGCGCTCCCATGAAATGCTGTCCAGATCCTCTGCAATTTTATATTCTTGAAAACCTTTGGCAGCTAACAGTGAATCAGTGTATTTGGATCAGAGAGTTGAAAACTAGTACTGAGGATTTAATAGTGGCTCTTTTGACATTTTTTCACATTTTTCTCCTGTGAGTGAGACGTGTAAGAGGTGTCTCTTTAACCATGCCTGACGTGAGGATGATGGTAGGTAAGTACTTCATTAGGAGACTTCCCTAGAATTTCTACAGTGCTTTGAAGTAGGTGAAAAGTATATGATGGAAAGTAGCAATAATATTTGAGTGTCAGTACTCATTACTGATGGATTTTTTTGCTTCCCTCCAACAATTTTCCATTTGAGAAATATTTTAACAATTTGAATCTTTTGTTATTGATCCCTGTGAACCTTCTGTCTTCTGAGTGTCAAGTATGTCTTGCATTATTACATTGTTTTGGTGGTTATACATTGGGATACATGAAGCTAGCATACAGAAGTTAAGGTGTTTTGTGCTAATTGTCCTGGTTTGGGTTAGAGCAGAACTGATTCTGTTCAGTGATTTTACTTGTTAGTTGAAACTCCTCTGAAAAACTGCACTTTCTGAAACTAACAGCATGTTTTCATAGAATCTGCCAGATTCTCTCTGTGATAAGGCCTAATGTTTAGATTTACTACCAGGGATTGGTATGCAGAGCAAGGTCACTGCTAAATCTTGTGTCCCATGTTGGGCGGTGCAGGGTAAAGGCTGCACCTTCAGGGAGGAGCAGACAGGACAGGTGACCCCAAACTGACCAACTAAAGTATTCCATCCCATATACATCATATTCGATACATAAACTAGGGATCAGGTCCCGCTTGCTAGATTATTCTTACTTCCAAGATTATTCTCCCTTCTTGGTTCCTTCTTCTCCTGCACTTCAGTGCTGCTGAGGCCTACTGCTGCAGTATCAGTGGTGATATAGTTACCATCAAGGATGAGGTTGGGTTAGGTATTGAGTTTTGCACATATTAGTATATATTTAATTTATCATTATTATTATTATAAAAGCAGTTTTATTTTCCAATCCACAAGTCTCTCTGTCTCTCTTTTATCCCCTTTCCCTTCCCATGGGTTGGGGGCAGAGTGGGTAACAGGGAGTGTCTGTCATTGGGTTGGTGGTCAGCCCAGTCTCGACCCTCAACACTAATGAAAACTGAAATAAAGGTGTCAAAGAAAAGCCATTATTCTTTATTTCCCTTCGACAAGAAGATCAAATTCAAGTGCATTTGTAGAATTGTACAGTTTGCAACTTTAATGAATAGAATTAGTTCTTCTGTTTCTGTCAAAGGTTAAATTGGAGTCTAGTTGTAAGAAAAGAAAATGAGAATAGTTGTTGTTTGGGTTTTTTTAATTCAGTGTAAGAAACGTATGTGGGTTTTTTCTTTGGCTTTCCAGACTTGATGTTTCAGGGAAAATTCTGGGGCTTATAAATTTGTATGATAGTTCAAGTAATTTTTAAATTTTATTGTTTAATATTAATTATTTAAGTATCAAAAGAATATTCACTCTAAAGAGTTTACCATGCTTAGGAAGACAGGAAGTGCTGGGAAGTGTTACATAGATAAGAATGGTGCCTGGGCATGTATGGGGAAGGTGAGAGTTCCTGCTACACAGCAACAAAATATGCCAATATTGCATTTGTTGGAGTGAAAAATATGTCAATAGTGCATTTGTTGAAGAAATGAAGTAGCACAGGATATTTAAGATTAATACTTTCTAACACTTCAAACAAGACACCATTTCCTTGCCCCTACCCCAGCTGTAAAAAGTATTTCTGCAACTTGTGTTAAACTCTGTGCACCACTGGCATTTCCTGTTGTATGCTATTTGCGCACATAGAAAACACCAAGGTTCTGGTTGTAGTGGTTCCTACTGTCCCATGCCATTCTGCAGGTTACCCAGATGACCATCTGCCCAAGCTTTTTATTTGCAGATAGGAGGGAAACATCTAGTTTCATTGCTTGTTTGTTTTCCCAAACCTGAAAAAGCTTTACTTTCAGTTGTCTCTGCTGGAAAAGTGTAGAAACAGTTCTCCTGGTACCACCATACAACTCAGAAGGTCTGGAGCTTGATCAAGCAGAGAAAGCAACAGGAAGAGACAATCCATGTGTTGGTTAGGTGTTACAGTGCATGTGGGGAAATAAGTATCTTCCTCGCTAAAGTGTTTCTCCTGTTTTCCTATGAAAATCAGGGGTTTGTGAAGTAACATTTGTTCTTTAGAAAGCATACACTTCTGCATGGCCAACTCAAAAGCTTTTTTCTCCTGCTCTTGAAATACAGGAAGATTTAAGAGCCTCTGAATGGGAACACTAGTTCTAGAAAAGAAGGCAATTTCAATTTACAGGTCTCCAGAGACAGAGAATGTATCAATCCTCAGAGAAAGGCGTTAAAGTAAATGACTGTGTCTGACAAAGTCAGTGACAGCATCAAGGCTGGAATCTCTTAGGTCTGTCTGCTGTTCTAATCTCCTGTCTACACTTCCACCTTTCTGACCTTTGAGGAAAGCACATCTGTAACAGCTGTTCTGCCAGTGAACAACATTTCACAATCTTCTGACATGTTCCCTGTGAAGTGTGAACTCCTGTAGATGGAGAGAAGAAAGTGTAAGCTGGTCTCGCAGGGAAGAGTTAATTTGTCATATTTTCACAGCTGCAATGTATTAAGCTACTGTAAGGCCCTTCTGTAGTAGAGGGTCAGAAAAATGTTATGCGTTGCAGAAAGAAAGAAGATAAATTAGGCAGCTTAAAGACATCTTGATAGCTTACCTAATTTGCCTGTTACTCACCCTTGCAAAAGCAGTCCCTGTATATGTAAATGCCTGCAGAGGAAGAGAGAATACAAGCTTTTCAAGACTGTTTCAGCACAATAGCCTTAAAAGACAAATGCCACTTTCTAACAAAACACTAAACAAACCGAATACTACCAGTGGCAAAGTTAAAGATATCCCAAAGCACTAAAGTCTCTAATGTTTTTCCTTCTTCCAAGCGCACAGTTTACAAGAGAGATAACATTATGCCAGCCACAATAGGGTATAGGTACCTCAGGACATAGGCAATTTTTTTCTTGCAAGGTTCCTCACTGGGAGTGAGGGAATTAAATATTTATAGATCGGTAGCAATAGCATGAAAGATTGTTTCATAAGGGTTCACAAATATATTTGAATTAAAAAGATACTTGTAAATAAAATCAGGGTAAACTTGAGAAGGTAATACTCATACCTATGAATGTAATTGTGTTGTATTTGAGGTGGTAACCTAGAACTATAAATAGTACCACGTGCGCCAGTGTCATTAGATAATCTTTACTCAACTGTATCCTCTTTAAAATCTTTTCCTCTTTAGATGAAAATCTTCAGGAAATCACAGAATCACACAGAATATTAGGAGTTGGAAGGGACCTCAAAAGATCATCTAGTTCAACCCCCCGGCCACAGCAGGATTCCCTAGACCAGGTCACACAGAAGCGCGTCCAGACGGGTTTTGGATATCTCCATAGAAGGAGACTCCACAACCTCTCTGGGCAGTCTGTGCCAGTGCTCCGGCACCTGAACTGGGAAAAAAATTTCTACGTGTATTTACATGGAATCTCCTATGCTTCAGCTTACAACCATTGCCCCTTGTCCTGTCAGTGGGCTTCACTGAAAAGAGCCTGACCCCATCCTCCTGACAGCCACCCTTCACATATTTAAAAGCATAGATGAGGTCACTCCTTAGCCTCCTCTTTTCCAAGCTAAAGAGACCCAGCTCCCTCAGCCTTTCCTGAGAAGGAAGATGTTCCAGCCCCTTCATCATCTTTGTGGCTCTGTGCTGGACTCTCTCCAGCAGTTCCCTAGGCTTCTTAAACTGAGGGGCCCAGAACTGGACACAATATTCCAGATGTGGCTTCCCCAGGGTAGAGTAAAGAGGAAGAAGAACCTCTATTGACCTACTAGCCACACCCCTTTTCATACACCCCAGAATCCCATACACAGACAGTTCTGCTCCAGAGCATTTATGTTATGTTGAATTTTTTCTCGTTACCTGTTCACAAGCTTAGTTCTTAATGGTTTTCTTACTTCAAAATCTAAATCTCAAGTAGTAATGTAAAAACAGAAAAGTGATGTCTTATCAGAGAACATAGAGAGCATACAAAGGCAGAACTGCAGGAGGATACATTTTTCATTGTACATGTGAGTTTTACCCCCCCTGCTGTATCAGAGTTGATTTTTTGAAGTGCTGGATTAGCCTTGAGATCTCAAGTTTATCACATTAAGCAAGCCAGCAACAAAGACGGATTGTGGTCATTTTTTTTAACGTTGCAAAGCCACTTGATAAGCATGCTCTTCAAAAATGCTAAGAACTTCATTAGAGGAAGAAACAAATGAAGATTTGTAAGATTCACGAATTGCAGGTTTGATGAGATGTTTACCTTTGCTCTGATAGTGTGACACATTTGTATCAATCATACGGAGCACTCCAGTCAGGCTGCAGTTTTCAGGTTGGAATAAACAGTAATGGAGATGAACTTTGCTTCCAATCATTGGAACTTAACATTTTTATTCATAAAACATACATCTGTGGTGCCTTTTCTTTGTCCATAGTTCTAATGCTTCCAAATTTAGCCTAAACTGTGTCAGATTGTTTTGTTCCTAACTTCTCCAGTAGTCTGAGTTTGGTTTATCTTTCTTGAAAGGACAAAACAGAGTGCAGAGAGCTCTCTGCTGATAAGGATTCATTGCTGCCCCAAGGGGTTTGTGTAAGGTCCAAGCCTGCTCTTACTACATCTTATGGGTGTATGTTGTTTGTATCACCATGGGGCTGAAGATGAGGGCAATCAGTTACTTGTTGTACACTTTTTTGATTAAGCTAAACTAAAGAAGACAATATAGTGAAGGGTTTCAGAGTTTTCCAAGGTGAGTGAATCAGAGGTTGACATCTCTGTATCGTATTTGCTAAAACTGTGTGCTGAGGGTACTCAGTATTCATGGGATACATTTTCAAAACAAATACAGTAGTTCTGCCTCCTCTGTGGCAGATGATTCAGACCAGGCTGACAATCTGTGTGTATATATATATATGTGCTTGCATATGGTGAAGTGTGTTTGAAAAACAGAAAATACTTTAAGGAAATGCTTCAAATCTAACTCCCAGTAAATTAAGTGTAATAAGTATGTGTTCACTTTTGTTTGACCAGCTATCATAGAATCACAGAAAGAAAATGAGGGCATGAGCTGTTGGTTGACTTCTTCCTCTTTATATCACAGTTCTTGTTTATGGATTATGTTGAAGGATTTTGTAACATCTTGTCTTTGCTCTTTTTAAATGTACTAAGATAAAGTCCTCAGAGAGAGGTTCCTGTAGTATTGGCATATTCCCTTCCAAATATTTTTAATAGAGGTAAATTTCTCCCTTAAAAGATGGGAGGTAGTTCTTTCTTTGATCTTCTCATGGCTCTTGATTATTTCTTATTCTGTTTGATCCCACGCTACATGTAGTTTGGTTTTTACTAGTAATATCAGAAAGCCATTCTCACAGCTCTCCTTTCAGAATGAGGCAAAAGAGATTTTCAGGCTTTCTTAATTGACTTTTTCGATGGGAGGAAAAAATCCGACACAAAGCAGTCTTAAGACTGTCTCAAATATAGGCATGTATATTAAGACGGGCAGGCACATATGTACCAGTCTGGTTTAAACATACAGTTTTATAATAAATATATCTAAAAAATGTGCATTCTCTGTCTTTCATAAATACTTGTGGTAGTTCAGTCTTTGTCAAGCATATGGTTCTTCATAACAAGCATCTTCACAGCACTGCCTTTGGGGAATGCTGCTGAGACAGGAATAGCTCTGGGTGTCAGTGCTTGCCTGTGCCACTGCTTGATCAGATGTGAGTGTTCTGCTCTAATAATGTAAATCATTTAGAAATAAGAACCCAAGCTCTCATGGAGAACAGACAGAGCCATCAGATGTGCTTCACCAATGCTATGTAGAAGCAAATCAGTATCCTTAGTTACCAACTGGAGACTATCCTTTTAAGACTTATTGTAGCCTTTTTGAAATCAATGCAGATACAGAAGTTACAGGAATTTTGTTTTTGCTTTTCTGTTTGTGGCCAGCATTTGCTTTAGCAGAAGAATAAAATTCTAGCATAATTCAAGCAAATACTCAGATATGCAGTACATACTCTGTATTCAGGAGCACCTTTCAGTGATCCCACATAGCCGACGCACTCAGCTGTGTTACTAAGAATCTGTTTAAGTCTACATCTCCTTTACTTTTTGTAGTATTGTCCTGGTTTGAGTTAGAACAGAAGTAATTCTGTTCAGTGATTTTACTTCTCAGCAAGTCTTGTCTAAGTAACAGTGCTTTCTGAAGTTTATGTCACGTTTTTGCAGACCGTGTCTTCTTCTAGTAGTGATAAAACCCAACGTTTAGAGTTAGTAGCAAGGATTGGTACGCAGACCAAGGTCACTGCTATATCTTGTGTACTACATTGGGGATGCAGTGTAAGAGTCCGAACCTGCAAGAAGGAGAAGACAGTTCAGGTGAGCCTAAACTGACCAACTAGGTATTCCATTCTATATATGTCATAAGGGTCAAGCCTTTTATTGAGTGGTTGGCATCCAAGGAGGGCTCTGTCTGTTCTGCCTTTGACCTCAATCTGTGCCTTCTGAATCCAGTTCCAGAACCCAGCTCCTGAGTCTGATTCCCATCTACCACTGAGTCCACTCTGGGACTTCCCCAGTGCCTGCCCACAGCATCAGTGGTGACTGTGGGAACCACTGTCTGACTGTGATGTAATTGCTATCAGGGGAGTTGGGTTTGATATTGATTTTGTATATATTTGTATATGTTTTATTATTTTCATTAAAGCTGGTTTAGTTTTCTTTTTCAATTCATACGTATTTCTCCCTTATTCTCTTTCTCTTCTCCTTTGGGAAGGGAAAAGGGCTTATACAGAGTGTCTGTCATTTTTGTGGTAGCTGGCCCAGCCCTAACCCTTAACACAGCGTATGTGATGCAATGGCAGGAACAGGAATTGGTTTCAGTGCAGTACTTGCTGTACCCAAGTCAGCCTGGATTTATTGGTGCCAGTGCTTCTGCTGCTCAGTATCAGAGTTGTTGTATGTCATGTCCAGCTCCTTGTTGATTCTCTTCAGTTGTTTACAGATAAAATGTAGTCTATTGTGATTCTGTAGGCATACATTTTGCCAGCTTACATATAACTCAGTGTTCCCCTTTGGGTCTTCTTGCCCCCATGGAACAGTGGCCTGCTGTAATCCTTGGAACATCTACTGTAAGTCACTACTTCAACCTAAAATCTTCTGCAGGATTCAAAATGAGATCTACATGTCTAGAGCACAATTTCCATCAAAGAAAGAAGGTGGCACGCTTTGGTCGGTCTCCTCAGATGAGGACGCTTCCTAGAAATAATGCACTTTTACAACCTACTGAAATATTTGGAAAGCATGGCAAATGCTGCTTTCCAGTGAAGTTCTTGCACGGCTGTTATTCTTGTGGAAAAATCCACACCACCACCAGAGTCCTTTAGATGACCTGAACAGCTCAGTGTTAGTATTCCAAGGGAAATGTAGGCAATAGTGGAAGATCTTGCATGTACATGTGCAAGCTTACTCTTCATTTTTGGATCAACTACATAGTTCCTTTTTAGCATTCACAAAAATTGCGTGACACGCACCTCCTCAGATTTACTCCAGCCTTCTTGTTTGTTTCACCATCTGTGATCTGTGAATCACCTCCTTCAGATTTTGTAAGTGTGCATATTTTAATAAAGGATACAGGCTTAGCTGGTGTTTGTTTAGGATATTCACTACAGTTTAAAATTTTGCTTAATTCTACTTTATAAATTTACTAGGGATTGGATCTTTGTATGTTGCTAGTTTAACTGATTTCCATGTGGCACAGTATCACATTTCAGAAATTGAGGTAGATTTGATTGTCATTACTACTACTGCTTTTGATTGCTAGGCTGTAAAAGTTATTTGCTATTTAATTTCAGTTACCTTTCTAGGGTGCAACCCAGTTTATTCTAGCTCTTGACTTCTACAACATACCTTCTCTCCTTACTAGAATTTTTTTCTCTTACTTTTTGTTTCACTATATTTTAGTAAGTACTTTTTGTCATATAGGTATGCTTGGAGCCATGGCTTGAAAGTTCCACTACATCTATAGAAAATGTCCCAGATAGTTTTGTATCTGTAACTTTGTAACTTTGTTATCTGTAAAATTTGTAACTTTGTCTTCAAGGAACTCTAGTCTTCCTCCCTCCTCAAGACTTCTGCCAGTTGACTTCATTGAGTAGCCTTCCTAACTTTGAATAATTAAGCCAAGTTAAAAAAAATAGATTTTTTCAAGTAAATGTTGCTGTTCTTAAAATAAAATCCTCTTTCTGTAGCTGACTTTTTTATCTACCTATAAGAGACTTGTATAAAATAAATGAAAAATTGAAACTCCTGGAAACGAGTCCTTCTTTCCCTGAAGGCTGCTAAAATTATCACAATTATTCAAACAGCTTTAACTGTTGACAGAAGTCTTGTTTGTTTTATATAGCTACTGTATTTCATTTAGAAACTACTAAAAATATAATCATCTTAGAGACCATCTGTTTCAAATGACAGTGCATACTGGGGCTAAGTTTTTAAACTTCTTTCCCTGCTTCAGAGGACTGGCACAGACTGCCCAGAGAGGTTGTGGAGTCTCCTTCTCTGGAGGTATTCAAGACCCATCTGGACGCGCTTCTGTGTGACCTGGTCTAGGGAATCCTTCTGTGGCAGGGGGGTTGTCCTAGATGATCTTTCGAGGTCCCTTCCAACTCCTAATATTCTGTGATTCATTGATTCTCTCTCCTGAAACTGGTTACATGACAAACTCAATATTCAGTGCTAAGGATTTCTTTTCTAAATTAATTTTCTACTTACACCCAATGTGCACAGCACTGTTTCCAGTAAGTATTCATACATGACTTATTTGCTGGCTTTTCTTCTGGACATTAGAGGGGAAAAGTAGGCACAGCCTTGCTTTTCATATGTAAATACCATGTCAAGACTGCAGGTTCATCAGAATAATTAACTGTGCCTTTGATGAAGGGACCTTTTCCTTTTGCCCTCTCATTGCTCCTCCTAGCCTGGATTCCAGGATAGAGGAAGAAGAACCTGAGCTGGTTGTCGGGGTCCATGGTGTACTACCACACATAATGGGCTTTTTGTTGTTTGTTTTGGTTCAAGTACTGTTCTGGAGAACAGGCCTTACGAGGAGAGGCTAGGGGAGCTGGGGCTATTTAGTCTGGAGAAGAGGAGGCTTATCACTCTCTTCAGCTACTTGAACTGAGGTTGTAGAGAGGTGAGTGTTGGCCTCTTGTCCCTTGTGACTAGTAATAGAACTAGATGGAATGGGTTCATGTTGCGCCAGGGCAGGTTTAGATTAGATACTAGGAAAAAATTTCTTCACTGAATGAGCGGTGCAGTATTAGAAATAGGTTGCCCAGGGAGGTGGTGGAGTCACCATCCCTGGATGTTTTCAAAATACGGTTAGATGTGGCACATGGGGAGATGGTTTAGAGGTAACAAGGTTTAGGGCTATCAGTTGGACTTGATGGTCTCGAAGGTCCTTTCCAGCCATGATAATTCTGTGATTCTAAGTATTATACATATTATGAAGGAGGAAACTTCCTTTGGGAGAGAATTTGGTGGTAGAAATTCCAACACTTTGAAGTCTAGTTATTTGGTGTAAAACAACTTATTTGAAATGTTCCCCCTTTTTGTCTTCTCATATAAGCTGTTTTCTGCTAGTATTTTTCATCCTCTCCAAAATACCAACGCCTGCATTTGGTATGTAGGATAAAATGAGAATAAATAAGTGGAGGTTGGATATTGGTTTGTTTTCAGATTGGTGGGGTTTGGGTTTTCATTCTTTATTTTCATACAAAAATAAACTAGATGATGTCAGTGGTTGGCTGATTGCTAGGAGAAGTAACTTCTTAACCAAAGAATTACTTTTCACCTGTTAACACAGTCATAGTAAGCTGATATACACAGAAAATGTGGTGTTTGTCATCTTTGGTTGCCAAGGTTTCTAGCCTTCCCCGATACCTTTTACATTGTCGTCTGACTTTTCGAAATACAATTTAATGTTAATATCTTTCTGAACTCAAGCAAAAAGTATTTTGTAGGAGACTCCCAACAGTCTATGTCATCTAAAGATTAATTGGAATAGTGTATATGTGATTTATTCTTATATCTTTGTGGTTTCTTTGTATTAAACACTTAATGTAAAATTTAATGTTAACATCTGTTTTATCAGAAGTGAACTAGCTGATGAAATTCTGAGTGTATTTTTTACGTCTCCTATTTAAACTCTGGATCTTCATATAGATACAACTGTAATGGCAACTCTCAATCTGGAAAACATGCTGTATGAGAACAGACAATACCTCTATTCTGTGGTAATTCACTATTATTGTAAATTGAATCTTGTTTCAATGAAATGTCTTGGAGAACTGTTAGAGTATGAGATGCCTGGTTTTACTAGAGTCAGACTGCAAAGCTACTCTGAGTTCCCTCAGTAGTGTACCCTTGACCTCAGTACAGCAGAATCACTATAATTTGTGAAGGAAACTAATGATCAGGAATATTTTTTCAAATATTGTAGCAGGACTCTGCAACAGCTCCTGTGGGTTTTTTTGGCAATGAACTCACAGGTGATCATGTTAACCACAACAGAGAACCTACAAACTTTTTCAGAAGTCACCTCTTTTCCCTAATTTCCCTCTATTACCTTGTACATGTAGCATTAGATGGAAGATGGTAAAAATATTTATATGGCACAAAAAATTAGATCTTAGGGAAAAGGCATATGAGAACTAAGTATTTCATGCAGAATCACAGAATGTTAGGAGCTGGAAGCAGAGGGGCTGCAGGCATTCTTGGGCACAGGGACCAAAGTGATTTTCATGAGTGATTTTAACCTTAAAGACAGAGGGGAAAAATTTACCTGAAGTGACAGACTGATTTTTAAGTTCAGTTCTGGAAGCTGCAGAATACCTGCTGGGACTTGTTCACACACTTGGATTCAGTTGTCTCATTTGATGCTAATGGTGTTTCATGCTTTGTAGGATTAAAGAAAAGTGCAAACACTGAGTCTTTGTATTTGCCCTGCTGCTTTAGATTGAGTAGAATGAATGAAGATTTAAAACTAATCCATTGTGTGTGGATTATACAATTGTAAAATTACAGAAGCATGTGGGGCTGACATTGTAAGGGGCATCTGCAGGTCATCTCATCCAAACCCCTGCTCAAGCAGCACCAGAACTCTGAAATAATAATTTTGCACTGGACATGGACCATATCTGGAAAAAATAAACCAAAAGACAGAAAAGGTCATTGCTTTTTATATGAGATAGCAATTTATATCAAATAAAGTTCCAGTAAGTACTACAAAAAGTAAAGACTTTTTGACAGACTAGCATTTCATAACAAACCATTTGTGGTTGTGTTTTTAGACTCTATATTTTAATTTTAATGAAATGCTACGATTTCATATGGCCATTCTTATCTAGGAAACTTTAGAAGTTTGTGAGTGATGTCCATAAAGTTATTTTCTCTAATTATACTTTATATAAGCTTTTTTTTTTCAGGGAAGTACAATTTAAAATGAAAAATAGCTTCTTATCTGATTTAATCTTTGCTTTGAAAATAATGGGGAAAAAAATCAAGATTTTACTTTGACATGCCTGTCTTCTTTGTTGACCCAAATTTTGCCACATATATCCACTAACACAGAATTATTGATGAATCCTTCTTGTTTATTTTCACACAGAGAGTTCGGATGGCGAGATCCAGAGCTTCCAGAAGTTATACAGATGTTACAGCATCAATTTCCCTCAGTACAGTCCAATGCTGCAGCCTACTTACAACACCTCTGTTTTGGAGACAATAAAATAAAAGCAGAGGTAAGATTTACAAACCCTTTTTTTCAGCAGTGATGCTGCCTGCCGTTTATCATCACCAACTATTTATGTGTACTTTAAAAAGTGTTACAAGAGACATCATGTATTTATGTTGGACCTATTTTATTCAAGTCTCCACTTCAGTCATTTGTTGCCATTAGAGAAAGTAAAAAAAAATCATAAAATATTACTTCCACTCAATTCTTTTCATCTGTTTTTTAATATTTTGATGGATTACATACCATTTAAACACTAACAGTAGTTCAGTAAACTGCTAGTGGTACAGTCAATCTCACTGAAGCATGTGGGCATTTCCTTGGGATTTTCTGAGCTATTTGAACATTAGATAACAAACAGAGAAGATGAAAAATATGCAAAAGGATTCTGAATCAAAGCCTGGTTTGATGTATAATTGTGTGAATGGAGTTTAATTTCACTGGGTTTGCAGCTGAACTTTGATCGTTGGTCTGTGATCTTGAAATTCAGTGCAGATTGTACCTAAAATGTGATTCAAACACCAATATAGACTTTGTTCTGTACCTGTAGCTGATGGATACTTCTTGCTTGCTTGTTCCCTGTGGTTAATGGGACCAGTTCATCTTTTGGCACAAGCTGAAACAGAAGGCAGGCATCTCTGAGGGATTTGATAAACACACAGGAGTCAATTAAAATTGAATGAGTGAAGCAGTTACTGGCCTCAGCTGCCTCCCCTGGCCTTCTCAGAGACACTACTAATCAGGGACATGTGGTGTGCACATAAATCTGTGTCTTTACTGGCATCTTTTAGCTTGGCAGGTAAAGGTAAACTGAGATCAAGGTCTGCGATTACTTATTTGTCAGAACTGTGCAGTGATGCTGGCTTACTAGTGCTTCATCATTCTCACCCTCAGCACATACCACACCTTGGGTCTGTCCAGCTATAGCAGCTTTCCCTTTGAGGCTTTTTCATGCTGGGGAAATTCCCCAGTGAGTAAGAATGTAGTCTACTGGCACTGGCAGAACTGCACTGCTTGCATATATCACCTCAAACATTTTAGAAGATATTTATTTGAATGTTAAAATGAGAAATGTTTGTGCATGGGAAAAGAGAACTCTGTTACAGGTGTTGCTGTAAAAATTAACTGCAGACTCTGCTCATACTCTTTTCTCATCCTTATTCACAAATTAGTTTTTCAGTAAAAGAATTGATTAATCTCTGAGAAAGGCAGTTAAATGTTTAGAACAATTTATTCATTGTACAATCTGTGCTGCCTCCTGTTAGGCATAGATTGAGCACCCTTAGGTAGCTACCACATTTGAGGGAAGAAGATGGTTTGATTTTTGTTGCTAACCAGTTAGGGAAAGAAGACTGATTGTTATTGATCTAACCCATCCCAGTAGTACATCAGCCTTGGTTATATACAGGCTGAGAAGCTGGAAGGGTGAAGATAAGTGTATAAAACAGTAAAGCACTAGGCAGCTCTCCAAGCTTAACTTGTGTGAGTTAAGAACACTGCTGGTATTTCATGTACCTGACAGGCACTGAAGAAGCAGCAAACTGAATTCACTAAATAATTTGAGTGTTAAATGTGTAACAAGTAATTGAACATATATACACATGCACAGAATGAATAATATTATGCAACAATTTGGTTTATTTACTGGTTGCCTTGAATTTTACATGTAATGCAGTTGTTGAAGTTTCAACTCAGGAGTTATCTGACAGAAGAATAAAAAAATGTTCATTTACCTTTATCACTAATGAGCAGCAAATTGTCACACTGCAGGTAATGGCTATTATATCCAGAGTTTCTGGAAATAACTGTCCTGAATATTTTTTTAAAATTTTTCTAAACATGATTTATGTTATATTGCATACAAAAAAGGTGATTAATGATCTGTCCTCCAAACCTGACCATTCCTTCAGTCTTCCACTTTTGTTTTTGTATAGTCATGAACTTGTCCTAGTTTCATAGGAGATTAGTGGGATTTGTATAAGTTTTCTCCTTGTGTACGTGGCAGGGCAAAACCTTTCATATTCCTTCTGAGTAGAACAGTGTCAACTAAAATTTAGACAGAAATAGGAAATACTAGCTCTGACTATATCCATTTTTGAGATTTCCTAGCATCATTTATGGTTTTACCATTACACTTTTCTCTTCTAAAATATTTTAATTTCTGTGGCTGAAGTGTGGAACACTACTTCTTCCTTCCTCTGTCCCCTCCAAAGAAAACAAGAAAACATAGTTCTCTTCTGTAAAAGAGAAATTCAATAAAATCTAGAAACAAAATTAGTAAAAAAAAATTAAGAAAATTAGTAGAAGAAAATTAGTAGAAAAAATTGAAAGTATGGCTACAGAAAAGAGAGGCTTTTTCCCTTCATGACAGTGTTCTTTATGGTAGATGTTATTTCTAAAGCAGGTGTTGATTACAGGTGTATTTCTGAGTTTAATGATACCACTCTAAATGAACCTTAATTGCTACATAAGCGTAAACACCCTGCTCAGTCTTCTATGTAGCAATGAGGTCTGCAAACACCCTTCTCTAACTTGAAGTACTTTCAGAGTTGGTAACTGTTTATGTGAAGATGCCCCAGGCTGGCTACAGAAGTGTCAGAAGTCATTTACTTTTTCACAAAAAAACCCCAAAAACCTGGAATGAATTAGGTTTAGTATTTCTGGCAGAACTTTTATTTTTCCCCTTCTGCCCTGAAGATACCACTACAGTGATAGATAAATGTGATAAACACTGACTATTCATAAAAACAATGGTGCTATTTCTTGCAGATGCTGCCACTTCCGTGCTGCTCAAAGCTGTTCACTGCTAGTCTTTATTTAAAAGTATGACTGTAACTGCTGTTCTTACCTGAAAGTTTGCCCTAAGTGCTACCTCTGAGTCTCTTTAAGTATTGCTGACTGCAAGACAGGCACTATGTGTGCTTCGGTAGTGCTTCTAATTCTCTACTTTTATTCCTTGTGCTTAGTGCTTGGGTGGTGCAGCAGACATTAGAATGAAGCTGAAGAAATTTGATTATTTTTGCTGATGTTTGATAGTTGGATTTTTCATCTCCTGTTGAGTAGTGACCAGTCCTCACTGAAGATCTCATATATGTGAAAGGGGACACAGGGAGTCAAAAGGCTGAAAGGTTCTAAAAAATACCTGGCAGCCCATTACAGTTAGGCATAATAATTCTGAAATTCAGAATCTCAATATACTGCAGCAATTCATTGTGTAAATTACTCTTTCTTTGATAACAGTGAAGAATCAACTAAATGGCAAAAGGAAGGGAGGGAAGAAGTTTTGATTAGATATTTGAAGGCAAATTAAAAGTTGATGAGGCAGAAGAGCAACAAGGAGGCCCTTTCAGATGGTGTTTTCTCCTTAGGAAAGGACTCTCATACAAATAATGGTGAGACTGTGAGCAGAGCCAAAGTAGCTGGTCATGGATGCCAAGGAGGAACAGACAGGGGATATAAGAAAAGAGAAGTGTTTTAAAATACTCAGCAGAGAACATTTCTTTAAAAGAGCACATTCTATTAAACACAGGATTCATTCTTCCATGGCAATTTTTCTTCCTATAATGACAGCTTACTCCTTTGTATGAGGTCACCATATAAAAGGATTGAGTTGTGTGGTTTCACACGCCAGCACCATTTTGCTCTCATGGAAGATGGCAGCCTGCCATCAGCTGCAAAGGTGTAACAGGTCACTCAGGGGTTTTGGCACCAGTGACTCCTTTCTGCAAGCTAGGAAATCAATTTTAACATTGAAGCCACCACTCCTGACGTTCTTGACTCAGGAAAATCGTGCAAAGATGCCAGATATAAGAACAGTTAACTGCTGAACTGTTCTGCCTGAAGCCTTCCCTTGAATCCTTAATAGACGTTGCTGGATCAGACAGTTTCCTCTTTATCTTGGAGAGCATTTCCCTAGGCCCTCTTCAGAATAAAAGTATCAATCCAGACATTACTGCATGGGGTTCTGAAAGCTGAGTGATTGCATGCTGAAAGCATTTATTTTCCCAACTTGCTCAAAACCATCATTCACATTCATTTTTTCATTAAACTTAAGATGTTTCTGCATCTTCTATGAGTTCTTACGAGAATGTGAGTTCTTATGCCCAGAATCCTTTCAACACCACCTACCACCACTCCATCACGTCAGGCAATGGGTGTAGACTATGTTAACCTCTTATTTATCTGTATTATAATTCATGTAATTGCAGTGTTGTTGTAACTTTGATGTCATCCATGGTACTCTAGATCCATGATGGTCAAGGATATATATATGCCTGTTTCTGGCATGGCTTTCTCTCAGGGAATACTTATACTCAGTATGGGGTGATGGAGAAACAGTGCATGAAGTTGATTTTAGACCTGCTGACTAACACTGAGAGAATTCTTCACTCTGTAACATTTGAAGGATACAGAAGGGGAGTTGGAAGTGCTTTCCTAATCCTTGAAGGATGTCTTGATTTTGTTTCGACATTCCCCTTTGTTTCCCTAAGAAGTTCCAGAGGAAACAAAATATCTTTCTTTTCCTGTGTGTATGTAGAAGAATTGTAGTTTTCACTATCCTATAGACTTCCTCTTCTCTCTATTTCCTCTAGAATCTCTTCAGTTAAAGGCTGGAATTTGGCTTACCCAGTGATGATAATGTCAGTTTACCTTAAAATATATTATATAAACTCCTTTAATTTCTGTATGCAACATGATATAAACATCGTATTTAATGTAAATGAAAGAAGTATCTCATAGGTTATACTAAAACGTAATGTAAAGATTGCAGAGAGACTCTAAAACATCTGTTGAGAGTGCATTTTAGTGCAGACAATAATTGCATAGTTTTGGAAAAGTATACTTCCCTGTTCAGCTGTAAACATTTTATTAGTACTTTGATAACCATAATTTTCATATGTTAACTATCTGTATGGGTAAAATCTCACAACTTGAGAAATATTTTCCTAAATGTCTTCACCAGGAATTTACTATGTTAATCATGATTGTTCATATAAAGGAGTTCTTACCTGCATCTGATTCCCAAAATAAGCAGAGATGTTCATACATTTGTTTGCCTGTGTTTAGATTACTGCATGCAGGATGGTTTGGATCTGTCTCACCATCATCCTGGGCAGTTGTATTCATCTGTGTAGTCCCTTTCAAATATACTTTCTGTGTAGTTCTTACTGGTAGAAATTACTCTAATGAAATAAAGCAGCACCCAATGATAGAAACAGAAATAGCCTTTATGTAGGAAAATGTTTTTAAATTATAAAGCCTCATTAATTATGACTTTACAGGACTTAACGTTCAGGTTCTTACTGTCCTCTGCTCTCTTTTCTAATAAGTCAGTCAACAGATACTGTATGGTTTTACAAGATAGGTTGGAGTTTTATTAAAACATGCTGGGTTTATTTTTTATATATTTTTACTTGGCAAAGTATTTTTGGAAATGACTTTCTGATTTTGATTTGTATAACTTGTCTTAGTTCACATTACTGGAATAATTTTTCCAACAAGCCGTTCTACTTCTTGCACGTTGTCATTCAAGGATATGAGTTTACACTGAAAGAAAGTTGTGTAATTTCCATGCACAACTGTCAACGTGACCACAGAGTCTACTCTTCACAGTAAGACAGAGTATACAAATGGCTTGATGGTTACTTCTTATTCCATTGCATTCTGGATTGTTATTCCTTTGCACAAAGAATGTCATTTTTCATTCCTCCTTAAAGCTTATTATCTTTCTAAGATTATTTTTCCAAAAAGCTTTTGAGCTGGTAGTACTTGAAGAATGTATTTCCACCAAAAGAGGCTACACTGTTACAGTATTTGTAGTGTGTTGCATATGTCTTACATGAGAAGTAACTGCAAAGTGTAAAATAACTGACCTGTAATTATGAAATCAGTCTTGGTCGACTGGGAGATTTATCATAATTACAAAACAACTGTGGTGGGAACAGTTAATTTGATCAGTTTTGAGTATCTGTTTTAGCTTTCTCTAGAATACCTGTGGCTCAAATCCACTCTATCATGCTGCAAAACAAGATAATACATTATATTTCATTGAAGCCAGAGGGAGGAGAGAAGGATGGGGTAAATAATAAATGATAAACAGATTGAGTTAAAGCTGAATGCCTAAATATACCCAAAATAAAATGGTTTTATACTGAAAGCATTTGATGAAGTGTCAAGCCCTAGGTCCATTTTTAGGCCTGCATGACCTTTGGACTCTCCTTTAAAATGGAGATTATAATTTTATTCTACTTTTTATATAATTTTATTCTACTTTTTTTTTCCTTTTATTATTCTGAAGGTTGATAAGGTGGCAACAACCCATCAGTATGAACACCTGTGCAATTTCAGGCTGAAAACATTTGTGAGGGCTGTCCCTCTTTGCTTTCATTGATTTCCCCTATCCTATTAGAAGATAAAACAAAAAACTGTAACAGCTGAAAGGTGAATCCTGTATTTTGATAGATTTGTAGAAATAAAGATCACTTCCACTTCAGCCCAAACCAGGATACTCATGATCAAGATTTCATCACTCTGATAAACACTAACTGTGGTCTTTCCATAGGAGATTTTTTTAAAGGAACATTTGTTTTCTGCTATCACTACTTCTTTTTTCATTTGTCTTGGGTTTTGTTTGTTTTTTTGTTTTAAAATCATCCCATTTGTTGCTATCTTCAGACATGTGTAACCTCTTGTAATCCTTCTGCTCCCTTGCATTCTATTTGTTGTGGCAGTCAGTGGCCTGAGATTGATTTCTGTGTTAAGGAAGGCAGATGTAGATAGTCTGTTTCTGCACTTCAGGCCCTTATCTACTGATAGGTGTGCAAGAGAATATGTTTGATAGAATTTCAGTAACTACTTTGCTAGTTTGTGCTTTGGATGTCCCTTTATGCTGTCTCCATGATTCTTCTCTCCTCTTTTAGTTTGAATTCTGAGAATCAAAGAAGCACTAAATCATTGCCTATAATACAAGCTTGTGGCTGAACATGTCCCTTCTTTAATAGTAACTAAACAGATCTGACAGAAATGGCTGCATTGGTCTTGACACAAGAGTCTGTTAACACTGTTGTTAAGACCACTTACACTCTTAATGGTCTTTTTAGAATAATGTTAATAAAAAGCACATTTTATTCACTAGCATTAAGGTATTGTAATTCTGTTTTTCTCCCAATCTGGAGTCCAACACTGTGTAAATAATATTACTCAGAATATATAAGTCTGTTTTTTTCTTGATAATAAATTGTCTTTATATTACTAATTATTTCCAGAAACATTATTAAAATGATAGGCCTTTTTTCTAAAAAAAAAAAAAAAAGAGATAAAAAGCTTACCTTCTGTCAGGGAATTAGCTCTTAAACTGCTAAGCCTTGCTTCCAAAAGCATTCCTGAATGCATTTCTCCATTCAGTTTCACCATCTAATTTATGCACTGTCATTTTGTGACATTTATCTCTTCTGATGATGGAGTGCATGTCTTTGTTTTGTGCACAGTCTTTACATGTATTAAGACTGAGTATTAATGAATGTCACTGAGTGCTGTGCAGCATCCCCACAATCTGTACTTTCTGTATCACAGAAGGAGGGACATTTTACGCTTTAGCATCCCTCTGGGGTCATTTAACCATGGTTATTCTTGATTTTATTGTCAGAATACTGTTCCTGAATTATAATAATGATTTACCATGCACTGGCATATACTTCATTTGATGAAAGATTAGAAAAAGATTACAGTGGTTCAGTAAATGAGTTAAATGACAAACCCCACAGGAGGAACATTCAGTTAAAGGAGGAAATTGAAGAGTTAGAATGTTAACTTCAGACTGAACAGCAAAGTAATGGCAGATTGCGAGGGCCAGTTCTTGCCTTTTACTCTTCTGCTCTGCTAAGTGTCTTGATTTATCTGTTGTGTTTACTGCATTCAGATTTCAAACTTATTACTTTTGAAAAATAGCCTCAACTGGAAACAAAGGATCAGTCCTGTAAAGTGACGTGGATTTAAAAATAAATAAACAAGAGTATATTACTTCATAAATGTAATGGAACATGTAGTTGTGGTTGGGGTTTTTAAAATTAATGCTAGCTAAGCAAAAATTAGACATTTTGGTTCCTGCCTTCCTGTTGTTTTCAGTTATTTTGTAATATGACATCATTCTCTCATCCTGCATAGAGACTGAGCCTAATGAATTTACAGAGCAACAGTAAGCATTATTATTTTACAAACTGATGAGCTTAATATTGAGAATATGTATTGGCATTTTTGACCCAGACACTGCTTCGTGCTGCTTTCATGTTTCATCCTCTGCCACCACACAGTTGTTCCTTCTCCAAGGAATAGTCAAATGGAGAAAGTTTTCCCATTCTTCCCTGACATTATACTTTAAGATACATTTTTCTATGATACTAATACATAGTCTGCAATGATCATTTAGAGCAAATTCATTCTTTTTAAAATAGTTAATGACTGTCCATACTTTATATAGATATTTGCAGCTTCACTGTTGTTGTCTGGACTATCATGTTCATGCACTACATTCCAAAATTGTTAGCAGTGTCTGCAAACATCTTTGAGATACAGAGTTTTGCTGGCATTTAAGGGCCTGGCACAGGCCTTATTGTGATGTAAAGGGAGTGAGTGAGGTCTTAAACAAAACCTGTCTAGGCCTCTTGTTTTTCTGGGTTTAGCACTCAATCCTACAGTGTCTGTTTCACAGGACATGAGAATGCTGGCTAAAGGTTTTTGTATTTTTTAGCTCTGGGCAGCCAGAGTTTGCCTCTGAATGAGTAACTACATAGAAGAGAATTTTAGGCAAAAAGTTCAGTTAGCCAGAAAATGCAGATGTGAACATCTGGTGATAATGCTTTTCATGCAGTTAGAAGGAGAGAAGGAAAAAAATCCTTATTATGTGCACAAAATTAATGCCTTCATGCTACTTTCTATGGCATGGAGCAGATGCAGGAAGAACGTTGTACTGTGTTGAGAATCTCTCTCTGCTGGTCTGAAGAGAAAATGTCCCAGTTGTGTTAAAACGTTTGTAAAAGCTGTATCTTTTGTATTTGAAGATAGTAGGTGGTAGGGAAGGAAAAGTAATGCACATTGAAAGACAATGTCATTTGACATATGTAACATGATGTTCCCACATTTTGAATGGGCAATAAATGCAACTTTTTCAAGCTGTGTAATGTTCTACTATATGTGCCATGGATTTCTTGATAATCATAACTCTTTTGCCAATTGCTTCTCTGATTTATAAAGCTGATATGTGAATGGAGAGGATTACTTTCCTATTGTAAGGCATATTTTTTATTACTGCTATCATCAGCCAGCCACAGTAAGACTTTTCACACTATATAAAGAAATAAAGTAGCGTAGATCAATATCAGTATCTGTAATTTGATGTTTTCTCAATATAGCTGTACTAAAAAGATTGTCAGCAAAATTATATCAATAAATTATAGGCCTGTTAAAAAGCCCATGCCAAATGAAACTTCTAGGGTAAAGACTGTCAAATGATCTCCAAAACATATTTAAAAATACAGAGGTGGCTGTTTCTAAGGTACCAAGGGTGTTTGCAGCAGAAGGCACAGGTTTGTAGAGTTATATGGACATCTAAGGTTTTAAAATTAAAATGCCTACCTGTGTACCCAGCCTTTGTAGAAAACTATTTGGAGTCTCTGGAACCAAGGAGTCCTTAATGTAATCTCAGTGTAAACTCAGAGCAATGATGCTGAAGTCAATCCTGCTCTTATAGGGTTTACAATGGTATAACTCAAGAGTATGGCTCATACCACATAAGGAATAAAAGAAGCAAGATGATTAAAAGATTAAAAAAAATTATCCAGTTTGAAATTCTGAAGTTTTGTACATTTTGTAATGGTCATGGACTAGATTCTCTCCTTCTCCTCATCCAAGAAAACATACTACTTATTGATAAATGGCTAATATTTCTCATGATGGTGTCTTGTAGAGACCTTGGTTCAGGCAGATATGGAAAAGCATTAGATCTGTGAGATAGAGCTTGAAAAGTTTTATGGAGTCTAATAGTGGGGTTTATTTTCAGAAAGAGATTTGATCTGTTCCTGCATACTCATCTGTATAAAAATTAGGGGTTGTAGTGCCTTCTCTAAGGATCATTTAAGATATATAAAGTAGCAGTTAATGCAAAATGATAAATGACATAATAGGCCCAGAAATCAGCCCCTTATATCTGAGCTGTTGCTGCTACCATAGCTGGTGTAGAGCAGGTGGGAATGCTACCCACCTGTGTCTGCAACACTGCTGGATCTGGCTGTTTGCTTCACCAGACATATTGCAGGCACATGGTTAACCAAGCAAGGCCTTAAAGAAAAGGACACACTCATCACTCCACATATGAAAGTATTACAGAGTTTGGAGTGAAGTTTGGTTTGGTTTTGTTTTGTTGTTCTAAAATGCTGCTTTGCTGTTCTTGGAGCAACTGAAAAATTGCTGCATTTCACAAGCTTTATAGTGTAGTAAGCAAAGTTAGTCCATTGGCAGAGAGATGCCACTGGTTTTGATGGTTATTTTGCTTATTCCTCATTTCTGTGTACTTTTTCTGTGTTCTGCTGATTGGGAAAAAAGAAAAGGTCTTGAGTAGCACTGGAGAGCATCTCAAACTTAGTGGCAATCCAACAGCAAATAGACAACTAAGTGTTAGGAAGGCAGGAGAGAACAAAGTGGAGAACATTACTGGGAGCTTCTGCAAATCTGTGTTATGCATGTCCTGGATACTGGGTGAAGTTCTAGTCCTCTGCTCTTTCAAAGAATATAGGAGATTTTGAGAAAAATCAGAAGTTGTGGATTTTAGAAAGCAAAGAGAACCTGAGCTAGACAAAGGGAAGAAAGATAATATTCAAATCAGTGCAAGTATATATATAAATATACACACACTTATTATAATAAATCCTTTTACATATATATATGATTTTGTGTCTTGAACTCTGGATATTACAAAGTACATTAGATGTCAGGCAGGTTTACTTGTGCTGGCTTTTACACCACTTGTAATCCTCACATGAATGGGAAGACAGGGGAAAGATTCTGCAATGCAGCTTTGCACAGGAACCCTTAAATTAAAGGTCATAGTCTTAGCTGTGCCACAGCCTGCCTTTGTGACCTTAGGCAAATAATTCACTGTGCCTGAGTTGCTATTAGCAAAACCTCCTACCAAAGAGGGATATTACAAGAATGCATTCATTAACTTTTGATGCAGTAACTGGCCCCCCAAATGCTTCACCTCTAAGACAGAAAATTCTCATGTGACTGAGAGATTCTTTGGAGGATAATACATCAGTTGTAAGGAGAGAATACCTCTTGTGAAAGTCACGGCTTAGAATGTCGTGAGAACAGAGGTCATTGGGGGCAGTAGGATGCTCAATCAAAGAAATTGTAAGTGTATCTTTAATCTGGGAAGTGATGTGTCCTTTATTCTGTGAGGCAAACTATCTGAGATAGCTGCAGGAGGCATCAGAAAAGAATCTTTTGGAATTTCCAATTAAAGCTGAAATGTCACTTAGAGTTGTTCTGTTGTTCAGGCTTAAATGACTGAAGAAAAAGAATTTTCTGTGATCTTACTGGGTAAGATCTTGTTCCAAGATGATATTTGTGTTCATGATACTGACTAAATCCCACTACTAATATGGTTAACTGATTATAGTTAACTACAGCTTCAGAAATTTTCATTTAAGTTGATGTCCTCTGTTACTGTTAAAATATTTGAAGTACTAACCTACTGCATTTGTCTAAAAAACTTACCTTTTTCTTTAAAAAAGAAGAGACATTTTCTATGTCTCCTTTAGCTTCTCTAGGAATCTTCTTACAGGAGTACCAGGGTGCTCTTAGGTCAAGTGTATATGTGTCCTGGTATGTTGATTTTTTTTCCTCCAATAATAAATGTAATCCTTCATTCTCAAATAGATGCCTAATTCTTTTTAAATACCAGAAAGTAAATGATCCAAACCCTTGGTGTTAATCATCATTTTTCATTTAACTTCAGATGGTACTGTTTGAGTAATGCCAATGTCTTTTGCATCCTAAATTAATGCTACCGTTGTGTTATCTATAAAGCACACTCCACTGAATCTTCTTTAGTATGGTGCCTTTGTTGAAATCTTGACTGTTTCAAAAAGCAAAGACCCTGAATTAAAATCAAGTAATTGCAGTACCTTCTAAGGGCTTTGACTTGCATGTGCTTTCCTAATTTCTTTGTGTTCCTCAGTGTTATGTTATACCCCTAGTGATTCAAAAACTGAGAAGCTTGGTTAATGCAGGTCAATGCCAATATGTTTGGTTTAGGATATACTGCTTTTAACAGTGGAATTGAAAATTGCTTTTCTAATACCTTCACAGTCAGACAAGCACTTTATGTCAGCTCTGTGTCTGCAGTTAGGCCTTTTATTTGGATGATCCTGTTAATGGTAGATATTTAGATTTAGAATAGGATGCTTGTGTTGGCCTACAAATTTAGTGGTTTTTAAGAGTATTAGGGTAAACTGCTTAACTGCTGTAGGTAACTTATACCTAGCCAGAGATGTTTTTAGTAGAAAATAAAATCATGCTAAAACCTTAGTTTGTAATAGTCATAGCCTTCATACCAAGCATGAAAAATAAAATGTATCACAGTGCAGAATACATTAAGGCATGCTGACTTTAGAAAGCAGCACATTTATTCATACCTTTTCAGGGCAATTTTAGAATATGATTTTGAGTCTGCTGCTATTCACAGCATGTTTTTCAGTCTCTGTTAACCCCACACATAGATCTCAGGATCTAAAGAGGTCATTAAGAGACACAGGGAAGAACAAATGTATACATTTAACAGGAAGAGAAATAGAGTATCTACTCCCAGAGGCAAAGCTTCTTAATATTGACCATGTGTTATGCATCCTCATGTGTCACACGACCACCAAACACCTACCTGATTTCTACAGATGCAGAAAAAAGATCCACTTCCTTCTCAGTGTGCTGCAGTTTAGTACTCGGGGAACAATTCTTATTTAACTTAAAGTAGAACATTTTATATGTACCAGTGGTTGAATTTATTTAAATTATGCCTGTTCACAGCTTTTATGTTGCCTTTGTGTCTGATCTAAGAAGTCCTTAATGACAAGTCCATTCTTAAATGGGACATAGATCCAAACCTTGATTTAGATTCCTTAAACAAATCATACTTTGGAGCTAAAGCAGCAATTTGCATAACATTCTACTCTATTTTAAGCTGAAACTGCTCAGCACTTTTTTTAACTTGTAGCAAATTGCTTTGCTAATGAGACTAAATTACCCTATGATGTTACAGGTAAATTTGTCTTTAATAAATCTCAATGTGCATTTGCAGTGTTTGGATTTTGTGTTGTCTACCTGCTGTTCCATAGGTACACCAGAAGAAAGAGTTGAGAGGAATTAAAGTTTGAAACAGTACATTTGTCTTAACAGACACATTGTACTAAACAGTATTCCCATATTTTGTTTCTTCTTCCTTTCACATCCATTTTAAGGTTTAGGAGTCAGCCCTCTGAAACTAGCTAGCAATGAAACTGCCTATCTTCCAGACCCTTCTCTGAAAAAGAGTGAGGTTTGTCCCTGTAGATGAAAGCCATTTTAGTAATGTAAACAAGGCAAAGACAGGTAATGGAGAGTTCTCATGGAGAGAATTTGGAATTGCAGTAAATAAATCTAGAAATGTAATAATTTCATGGGTACGGTATGTCACCAGTCAGTGTTGCACAGGCTGTAGCTTCTTGGACTTTTCTGTACTGCCCAGGTCTGTGTGGGCACACCAGTCTACTTTCTACACCTACTTCTCAGGTGAGCCTGAGAGGAGTGGGGTGGCCATAGTCAGTGAGGGTCACAGAAACTCTACACTGCCTGCCACTGTTCAAAAATGCTTTTGACATTTGGTTCTGCTGACTTGTAGCTTCTCCTTCCCACACCTGTGCAACAGAACTGCTCAGAATCCACTTGTGTGTGAACAAATAAGCTCTTATTCTGCCAGTTAGAAAACCAGCATCTAAGAACATTAAAAACTAATTATTACTAAAAACTTCCAGAAGCAGACTTAAATTGAATTTTAATTTGAGAGTTACTGGATATATACCATCATCTGTGCTAGCAATCAGGTTTTTTTTTTTTGGTTCTGTTCCATGTGTTTGAACACTTGTATTTTGAAATACTGAAACATGCTTTCTGAATAATGGAATTATCACAGAATAAGTGGTGGATGATGCCATGTGTAATGTCAGCTAAGCTGGCAATTAATACCTAGAATGTCTAAAAAGGCGTGATTGTTGGTAGATTTTCTTCACATCCTTTAGATGAAGAGTTTTTCAAAAGTGATTATTAAGAAAATTGTGGAAGTAAGCATTTAACCTGAATTAATCTTTGAGTTAGAACTGTGGAGCTGTTAAGAGTGGAACAGTTAATGTCTTATTGAGAAGAGGAGACTGTGTTATTTTAGAAACCCATTTTATCACTCTGTCAGTCTCTAACAATTTTTGTCACCTATTCTTAATCCTTTTCTGTTTCCATTATATTTTATTTTTGCAAGGCAGGGTAGTCAAAATTAAATGCAGAAAGGATGTTCCAGTTATACCTACTGGCAAAATTTGAACAATATCTCAGATACCCATTTGCTGAGTTTAAATAGAAGAGGAAGGGTGTTTCGGTTTCTATCACAGCAATATTTTTAGGCTGTGTTGGAATACTTCATTATCTCACTGTCTTTGGCCAAACTGTTTAAAACTTGAAGCTTCAGTTTTGTTCCTCTTTGTGTTTCTAGCTCTGATTTTTACAGCCTTCCAAGGAATGGAAGAAGCAGTTTCCACTAAGCAATGGTTGAAAGAAAGAGTTTTGCTTCTCTTCTTTGCTGCTAGGAGGAACAGAATAATTTTTATTTCAAAATAGACTTTAAAAGCATAGTAATAGTCAAAACAGCTAACATCCGTGTGCTTGGACTTTGCTTCTGCTCTTGCAAAGCCATAAGCAACAGCCAGATTGCAGGGCCAGTGTTCTGCTACCTTGATACAAAGAAAGATTGTTCGCATATATTTCATTTGCATTTGAGAAGTTATCCATCCTTCTAAAGATTAATAGTTTTGATTGTAAAAACGCATGAGTTCTGCTGTGACTGACAGTCCTGGTTATTCTCAGTTTTCTGGCAAACCTTCCCCATCCCCATTTAAGGAAGCCAGTTTTGTTTTCAGATCTGATTGTTAGACTTTAAACAGAGCCTGGAGTAGCAGTGCGGCTTCTGTGCTGAATCAGTGACAGGTAGCATGTTTTGTCATTTAAGGTCCTGGACTGTAATGCAGTTACTGGTTACATCTCACCATAATTCAGTTTTAAGCTGTGCGGTAGTTTGTGCAAACTTTGGCATGCAGTTGTCATGAAAAGTAAAAGGTAAATTCAGAAGGCTGCAGTATTTCCTACAATACTTACAAGTCAATATTTTCCTTTATTTAGAGGTCCCCTGTTCATAAATCATCCTTCTGTCAGTTTGTTTTAGAGCACAAAGAGTATCCTTTGACCACAGTAGTCTCAAAAATAATAAAGGTTACATTTAACCAGTGTGATACAAAGCAGGGAGAGTATACTGAGAGCTGTAGATCCAGACATCTTTCCCAAAGAGAGCTAAATATACCTCAGGAGAGGTCTATGGATTTGATCCTCTGACTCCAGTGTATCTTTTGCATAAGATCAGTGTTTGAATGCTGCATGAACCATCTCCTCTTATCTATGGGATTAGTGTTAGTAGTCTTCAGAGTGACCAGGACCAAACTCTTTTAACTATTGCTTGGAAATGGAGCAGGATGTGTTGTGGCATTGCATAGTCTCTGTTAGACTATCTTAACAAGCCAGCTGGTGACTTCTCTTGTTCTGTATTCTTCGCTGAGCACGTAACCAGTTTAAAATTTCAACTCCAGTGTAGTGTATGCTAACCTACATTACATATCTACAAAACCAATGCAATAAATGAATAAGAAATTTGAATCAGATATGGATTGTCTCTATTAATTTTGTTAGGTATGTGTGTTAAAGAAGCTTAGATCGCACAATAGATCAACACAAACATGAGAACAGTGCCCTCACAGGCACCCTGTGCACACAAAACAGCGCTCCTGCAAGCAGGAACAATAATAAAAGTCTCCAGCTAATCAGGCTTACAGCTTGCTGGCAGGTCTTATCTCCCACACATGCAGACACAAAGAATTGTCTCTCTAGTAGCTGGCTCATACCTTTGGTTTGCCTATTAGCACATCTTCAGATCCTGGTCCTGCCCATATCTGTTCCCTTGATCTGTGGTGTATCTGATAGCTCTTTCCCTGATCTCCTGTCCTGCTCACCAGCTATCCCATCTTGAGATTCACTTGCATTATGCTAATCCAGAAGGTAGACCGACCTCATCCAGGAAAATTGTTATGAATTAGGTTTAATAAGAAGATAAAAAAGACTGCAGTGATCAGGGACAGGATTTGGCCAGACAGGCATACTGAAGTGTCGAGTTTTACACCTGGGAAAGACCAACCTCATCTATGAGCGTAGGTTGGGGACTGACCTGTTGAAGAGCAGTGAAAGGGAAGGGATCCTGGGGGTCCTGGTGGATGGAAGGATGACCATGAGTCAGCAGTGTGCTCTTGTCGCCAGGAGGGCCAATGGGATTCTGGAGTGTGTTAGGAGGGGTGTGGTTAGTAGGTCAAGAGAGGTTCTTCTCCCCCTTTACTCCACCCTGGTGAGACCACATCTAGAATATTGTGTCCAGTTCTGGGCCCCTCAGTTTAAGAAGCCTAGGGAACTGCTGGAGAGAGTCCAGCACAAAGCCACCAAGATAATTCCGCGGGTGGAATATCTTCCTTCTGAGGAAACGCTGAGGGAGCTGGGTCTCTTTAGCTTGGAGAAGAGGAGACTAAGGGGTGACCTTATTTATGCTTTTAAATGTGTGAAGGATGCATGTCAGGAGGATGGGGTTAGGCTCTTTTCAGTGAAGCCCAGTGACAAGACAAGCGGCAGTGGTTGTAAGCTGAAGCATAGGAGGTTCCATGTGAATGCAGGAAAAAAATTTTTCCCCGTGAGTGTGCTGGAGCACTGGCACTGGCTCAGACTGCCCAGAGAGGTTGTGGAGTCTCCTTCTCTGGAGGTGTTCAAAACCCATCTGGATGCGTTTCTGTGTGAGCTGGTCTAGGGAATCCTGCTGTGTCAGGGGGCTTGGACTAGATGATCTTTCGAGGTGCTTTCCAACTCCTAATATTCTATGAATCTGTATTTATACATGACCAGCCCCTTTCATCATGCTCTTCTCTGTATTTTCTCATGTTGCTCCTCCCCTGTGCATTTGGATATCTCCCTTTAACTACCTTTTCCCTTCTGCTAAACATTCCACAAGTTTTGCACATTGCCACAATCCTTTGAAAGCACCCTATAAGCATATTTTTTCCCATAGGACCTGGGATTACCTTACCATCCCTTCCTCCCTGCATGCCCTACCCTTCCTCAGCAGTTAACGAAAGATCAGGCTGAACCTATCCAAGCCTTTGAGAGGTTCCTTCAGCAGCCCATCAGTCGGTGACCTCACAGACCTGGTCTTTGGTATTGTCTCTTGTTCTATATGGCTTGTGTATGTATGTATGGGTTATTACTTTTCCTGTCTTACCTCTGTTTATACACTGGACAGCCATTGGTCAAAGGTCCTCACAAAATGAGAGTCCTTACATTCCAAGTATCTACACACCCTTCACATCTTAGATTTCATTTCCTCCCACACATCCATCCAATCTCTTGTATCGAGTTAGAAAAGCAATCTGTCAATTCCTATGCTAATACCATACAATAATCAAGTATGTCTGTATTGTTTCAGACATATCATCAATGTATTATTGACTTGTTTTACCAATGCTTATGCTTCAGGATGATCATGTGTAATTTCTGGTAGATTAAATATCTAACAGTCCACTGTCATGGAAAATTTAGTAAACACCATTGAATCAAAGGTCAGCCTTGAAACTAATAAATTACATTTCTGAAAGACTCTTGGCATAAGATATCCAGGCTGTCCTTATTAGGAACATCATTAACATCTTCACTGCCTCCAGCATGCACCTAAACCCCTTCTCAAGTTCAAATTCACCTTGTATCTGCATAGTATGGATACAAATGTTCTCAGATGCAATGCAAAACCAAATTTCACACAATGCCAGAGAAGACTCTTGGTATCAAGCTGAGAGGGGTGCAGTCTTAACAGTCTATGGACTAGAGAGTCTAGCACGTTTTTCTGTCCTGTCTGTCATGGCATTATGGGACTTGATCAGAGCAAGTGCTTCTGAACAGCAAGTAGACAGTACCATTAATGGTGGAGAGCCAGCTTTAAAAGGAAAGCTTAAATTTCCTGGAAAAAGAAAATGTGATTCATCAGATGAAAGCATCTCTGTGCATTCTTCCATGGAAAATTTTTCATGGCCGAGTTCATGTAATCTGTATTCTACCTGTTTTATACTTTAATCAGCATAGACGTACACTACACAGCATAGTTTGATAATTTATTAGGAAAGCTCAAGAAAATTAATTCAGGCTTATGCAAGATGGGATTCCTGGTCCTGATAGGATTTGCCACACACTCCATAATGCCATGTGTGAAAGAACACAGCTTGTTTTATTTATTTAACAGCTCTCTAACAGCATCTTCCAAAGACATACACAAAATATTTCTAGTGAGAAAAAAAAAGGAAAGACCATTCAGAAATCAATGGTGTCCATGGATTAAGAGAGTCATGAGAAACACTACAACACAGGATTCATCTAGAATTTTTAATACTTCTAGTCTGATCTTCTTTTTGTTTTCATTGGGCTTTTTTGTTTGTTTGTTGGTTTTGGTTTTGATTTTTTGGGGAAAGATGACATAGAAAAGGGACAGTAGATTCATGACAGGATGAATAAACTTTATGATGTGACTGGGCAAACTCGGTTATGCTGCAGAGTTGAAGGTCATTCTTTTAACTTCAGAAGTGGCTACTCTTGGATTGGCCTGTGTGAGAACAGTTGTTCTCCTGCCATTTATTCGATTGTAGTAGGCAAACAGACTCTGGTGTAGTCTTATTTTGTTTTCCTCTTAGGTGTGGCAGGACAGCAGCTACTGCTGTCTCAATAAATATTACCTTAAGAAATGTTCTCTCCATATAAAGTCAGGAGAGACGCAGAAATATTTATCAGAAATCCTTTGGTGGAGTGTGATTTGATGCCCCTTTGGTGCAAATTGCTGTATCTCCACCTATCCCAGTATTATTGGCAAGGATGGTTGGCAGTAGCACTGCTGAGCTTACTGGAGCCATAACAACTTAGCTCAGCTGAGATCTGCCCCAAGAGACTCACTAGAACAGAATTGTCCTCTAGGCTGTGGCTCCATAAAGGGCTTGAACAGCAGCAACAAGTTGCAGAACCTGGCACTTGCCCTTGTTAAACGTCATATGGACGTGATGGAACTGCTGGAAAAACAAAAATAAAGCAATACAGTAGTCCAGATAAAGAACAGCTTCAGAAACTGAGCTGTCAGTTATGACGAATCAATTTCTCCTCTGTCTGCATGACACAGCTATTTTGCTAAGCATCTGAGCCTGGCAATTTAGAGAAAGTTTGCAAAATAAGTTTTGTCTTTCCCTGGTAAGAATAGATTCTTTCTCTGTAGAATTAAAGAAATTTTGTCAAGTTATAGAAAATGTTATGTAACATTTGCTTCATTTCTGTTGTATTAGTCTTTTTTTTCCTGACAGAAATGCATTTTAGATTAACATTTAATGCTCTTGCTTTTAAAAAAGTATCTCTGAATCACTTGAGTCTTCTGCTGACTTCATGTTCCTGGGGGAGGAGCTTAATGAGCTGAATACTATTGCAATGTAACATATCATGACTGAAAAGAGAAGTTACAGCTCAGGAGTACCAGCTAAACATGGCAGGACCCCACATTCTCCTTTAGAAATCAGCAGAAGATAGCAAAACCATGCATCTGAAAGTGTCCACAATAGAAACTGCTGAGGAGCATGAGATGCCACTTGACTGTGTCTGAAAGGGAGAATGGGGGAAAACAGCACGGGCATAGCATGCCTCTGAACAGAGACAGAGCCCTTAGAGTCTTCAGAGAGTTATAGTACACAGAATGATTTTTGCTTCAAAATTAGTACTTTTTCTGATTCTTAGTCTTTTTTTTTCAGTAAAGCAATTAAAATATTCATTCAACATGTGCTTTAAAAATAAAATTCACAAAGATCAGCAGGCATGTTTTCATTTTGTCGTTCCTGGTATTACTCATCACACCAGAAAAACTTGGGTATTTTTTAACTGTGTTTTTTCTTCTATCAGATCTTGTTTCTTTTCAGAGGTGGAATGTGAAACTCACTGGTTGATTTACCTTATGTAGAACTGATGCAAACATTTTTGTTCCTAGTCTGTTTCAGTAAATGTCATCTATTTTGTCATTGTAGGTGGGTCTTCATGTAGTATGCCTGCTTTTGAAAATCTGGGTAGTAGGGGAAGCAAACATATTTTAGTCTGAAGATTAAATGATAATGAATTGTAAAAACAAGCAAGCCTGAGCCTTATCTCCATCCCATCCCAGGTAAACTTAGTAAATTTTTCCTGGCTTGGAATGGAGCAGGGGATTAATTGCAAGTCGTCCTGCTCACATGGGTAATGTTTTGACCAGTGAGAAGTATTGCAACACCTTTTCTGTTGGATCTGTTTTTCTGGTTTCTAAACTGGAAGATATCATAGTTTCTCTAAGCATGGATTCCCAAAAAGATTAATGAACATTGATAATGTTTTACCAGTGTCTATTCACGTCTCTGCACTCTCCATGTAGTGCTGGCTGCTGTAGTCTTCCAGGTGACCTGCATATTGCTCAAAAAGTTGGGCATGATATATTGGTATAATGCCTATTTAAGGGGAAATATTTCAGTTTACCTTTAAGCACTGTCACTTTGACATTTAGCCCAAAGCTGTTTTGTAACTTTATACCATTAAAACATTTTAATTTAATACTATAACATCTCAGTGTATACACTTTTTACCTACAAACCTGCTCTATTACTGCATCTTGCAGTAATNCAAGTAAGCTGGTACAGGAAAGAGAGAACTTCTGGTTTATCAGTCAGTAATTTTGTATAGCTCGATTTTAGAACCTCAAAGGTTGAATCATTTTTCAGTCTCTATTTAGTGAGTCATAGAAAATAGAATCATTTAGGTTGGAAAAGACCTTTAAGATCATCAGGTCCAAGTATTAACCTAACACTGCCAAGTCCCTGCTAAACTAAAGTCCACCACTAAACCATGTTGCTCAGCACCACATCTGTATGTATTTTAAGTACTTCAGGGATGGCAACTCCACCACTTCCCTGGGCAGCCTGTTCCAATCCTTTACAACCCTTTTGGTGCAGAAAGTTTTCCTAATATTCAATCTAAACCTCCCTGGTGCAACTTGAGGCTGTTTTCCTTTGTCCTATTGCTTGTTACATGGGAGAAGAGACTGACACTCAGCTCACTACAACCTCCTTTCAGGTAGTTGTAGAGAGTGATAAGGTCTCCCCTCAGTCTCAGTCAGCCTTCACACTAAACACTCCTCGTGTGAGTTGTTCTCTGCAGCCTTCACCAGTCTTGTTGCTGTTCTTTGGACACACTCCAGCAACTCAGTGTCCTTCTTGTGGTGAGGGGTCCTTTTCCTTTCATCTTTGCTTTTCTCATTTTTATTGATATAACATCCTTACAGAGACTACACTGTCTACTCACAGTCCCAGTAATTCAGTGTAAAAGGAGGAACTCCTAAAAACTTTATTACATTAAGTGCTTTTTTTTTGTTTGCTGTAGTCTTGTGTTTTTTTCCACTAGCTTGTGATATGTTACACTCCAAAGCAGATGATGTTTCTCCTGCATGGGAGAAACCCTTGCCAAGGCAAACCTTGCAGAACCTTTATGAGAAATCTTGATGAGGCAGCACTCTTGACTAACTTGTGGCTGCTTTTACAGAGGTTCAGGTTTGTCATTTTACAGTTATGTTGCTACTGAAAAAATAACACAAGGATTCAAAGCTGTGTAACGTGGCAGATTTGTGGCTCTCAGTATACCTTTGCTGGTGCATAGTTGGAATAAACCACAGCTTAATTAGATTGGATAGCATAAATAATACCAGTGTTCATTCCCTAATTTTATGATTATCACTTTGACTTGTTTCAGATCAGAAGACAAGGTGGAATACAGTTGTTGGTGGACCTATTGGACCATCGGATGACAGAAGTCCACCGTAGTGCCTGTGGAGCTCTGAGAAACTTGGTATATGGGAAGGCAAATGATGACAACAAAATTGCTCTGAAAAACTGTGGCGGTATCCCAGCATTAGTACGGTTACTACGCAAGACTACAGATTTGGAAATCAGAGAACTGGTCACAGGTTTGAATCTTTCAGTATTTTTTGTTCAAACTTTATAGAGGGCCTGCAAGCACAGGTCTGTGCTGTGTGCCAGTTGCTTCATCAGTAGCTCTTTATTACCATCTTCTTTGCTGTATAAAAACACTTTCCAGCCCTTTGGATAGAGGTAATGTACGAATAGTTTTATTCAGTATCATGCAGACAGTTCACAGGTGTAGGCATGGTTTACACTTAGAATTTCTGGTCACTGTGTTTTTGGTTAGCTGTGAATCCTCTTGTGAGGGGTGTGCTCCATACACAGATATGTGTGGAAATCCTCTGCTCTCCCTCTGTTCTCCCTCCTGTCAGGTCTAGGGCCACACTTGCAGAAGTCAGATTTCACTGAATTCTTTGAGAAACTGTTACTCTTTTATACAATCCTATGAAGCAAGAAGGTGGATTTGTGTCTTGGTTTTTTTTTTCCTTTTAATCTTTCCTGTGGTTTTGATAGGGGAATGGAAAAGCATGTTGGAGAGATTGACGATGTTATCTTCTGAAGACTATTTTCTGAAATTTGGTAGCATGCTGTGTGATGTATGTTAGACGCAGGGAATGCAGGTAGTTGTAGAGCCTGTTTCTTTTGCTGATGTATTAGAAGATGATCTTCTTAAGATTGTTTGGACTTTTTCCCATATGAAAATCAAGGTGGGTTTGGTTTGGGGTTTTTGGTTTTGTTTTTTGTTTGGGGATTTTTTGTTTGTTTGTTCATTTGTTGTGGGTTTGTTGGTTTTTTTTCCAGAAATACAGAAATGCTGTCAAACAGCACTTATCTGAAATGTTTGGAGATTTTTTTTCCCCTTGCCCCTACGCTATCCTATTTAAAAAGAAAACAGAAGCTAGGGTTTTTTTAGATTTTTTTCACTTTGTAATTTTGTTCTATTCCATTACTAATGTCGATGTGGTGTTAATTTAATGCTACAAATAAAAAAGCTTAAGATCTCTTCATTATTTTGTTTCACAATGCCTGTATTTCAGTTATGATTTTCCTACTAGAATATGTAAGAATTTCTCATTTCTGTCACAGAAACATCAGAATATACACCATCATGTACACTTCTGCAGAAATTACTTGCCCTTATGGGTCAGGCCTCATTAAGGATACAATCGATAAGATTATGGTCCTTTGGTTGACTCCAGATTCCTTCCTTGAGGGTGTCTGAATAAACTGCGTGGTGTTCATTAAATGTAGATTTTTATATTTAATTTTGTTTCTTGGTTAAAGCACCTATCACCTCATACTTGTTAGACAGGATTAATGGGGCAGAAATGCTGGGTTACACGAACTGGGATGGTGCCTCCTGCAGAGCGACAGAATTACTGACAGATCTAATAAAGTGTAACCACTGCTTTGGATTCAACATACTTATTTGTCTTTTGCTTATGTTGTCTGTGTCCTGGCTCCAGGGAACATTCTGCCTATTTATTCTGAGTAGTAAGTGGCAAACTGTGAATGAGCATCAGCAGTGCACCTCAGCGATTGCATTGGCACTTCCCGTGCTGTCTGTAGGGGGAACACATAATGTCATTAGGTCATTTAAAGAAAGGATACTAGACTACAGTTTACATTCCTTCTGTGGCACGGTATGTTGTTAAATTTTTCTTGGTGCCCACAGAAAGAGAGGATGTGTGTGCTAGCGTGCCCTCAAACTGTTACTACCAAGAAGAGTAGGTACTGACCATCAATGGTAGGCAGTAACTGCTGCAGCTCCCAGGCATAGTGAGCATCAGGAGTGCTGAATTTCTGGGAAGGGGGAGCAGAGAAAGATTTTGTTGTTGTTGTTTTAGTAGCCAATACATCTCAGAAGGCCCCTGCTTCCTGGCTGGGTTTTGTGCCTTTCAGAATGAAGAAATGCAGACCTGTCAGAGGTAGTGTTCGGCTCCTTTCTAAAGCAAGACTCATAGCTGCACCTCTCATCTTGTGTCTCTTAGGAAACAGGCTGGTATCACGCATCTGAATCAGTTCTCATTTGCTTCTTTTGTAAAGTGTTGTACTGTGACAGCCACTCCAGTTAAATTCCTTCCCTCTGTCCTTGTGGGGAAGGAAAGATAGCTCCTGCAGCAGCTGCCTCAGTAATGAAAAAATTTAGGTTGGTGGTGGGTGCAAGGGAAAATAAAAGAAGTTCCTCCTGCTTCCCATCAACCTCCCAGAGTTGAAGTGACAGGAAGATAATTATTTCAGTAGTTCCATTGTAGCCTGAAGGAAGTACAGAAAAAATAATAGCAAATGTGTGTTTAGGAGTAAGCATAATACCTTGAGCCTTTCCATCTCATGTTCATTGTGCATCCTGCCTACATAAAAGCTTCTCTTGCTTGTTACTTTTTAGAAAGAGCACAAAGTTCCTGCTCTAGGAATTCAGATAGGCTCTGTCATTGCCATCCCTAAGTACTTCTCCAGTATTTGTCCTTAGAGCACTTCTCTTCAGTGGGGAAGTGTCATTATCTTGGTTGTACAGATGGGGAACTGAGCCTATCAGGTCTAAATGACCTGTCCAGAAATCTGACAAGATGAAAGTGTGAATCACTCTGAGTAGGCACTTAGCTTTGAGGGAAGAAATATAGGCAGGAGAGCTTTTTAGCAGCTCAGTGCTTCACAGTAGTGAAGCATTCATCGTGTGCCCCAAGTACCCTGAAGCACATGACCACCAGAGCCAAAGTTATGATACTGGTTCCTTCTTCAAACATGCACATTTTTTTCATTCTTGTTACTTCTCTCTAAGGAGATTATAATTTCAATTTTCAGCTATCTCAAGACTGAGTTTGGAAGGATATTTAAACCTACAGACCAGCTTTCTATCCCAGTAGCTCCTTGCTTGTCAGGATCACCTTAGGCTTCTCCTCTTTTCCAGAGATTTCTTTCTGCTATAATCTATCCAAAATGGAGGTTTTAATTTCTTCCTTTATCTCATCTTTCTCCTCCTCAGCAGCAGAGGTCTTGGGCTAATACTGGAAACCTTACTATGCTCAAATTTTTGGATTGCACAAACTGAATCTTCTTGAAAAGATCTTCAAGGCTTTCTCAAGTGGAGCAAAATGGTTTTGATGCAGGGTCCCATGTAGAAGCTGTGAGGGAAGTGTGCTGCCTGGCTGTTCTGAAATTAAATGGTGTTAATGCCCAGGAAATACTTTCTAAGATGTTGCAAGACTACTCATCCATAAACACTTTCACAGTCATTGTTTCTGCTAGAAGAGTCTGAATAAACTGAGGTATACCAGTCTATGCAGAAGTGAAATAATCCAATAGAAATAGAGATTTCAGCATGGCCTCTGGTGATTTCCAAAGACTCAAGGAGAACCTGTATTACAATATCTTGTTTCACGTTGGTCTGTACATGAAAAGAAATCAATATAAGCTGGATGCACTGTGCTTATACACTGTACTTAACTTGGCAATCTTTTCACTCCTACACTATGCTGCTAGTTTCCACAATATCTCTTGTTAATGGGAAGAATAAAAGCCTTCTATTTTAAAATAATTAAATGTTAACACTTTCCTAATAAATATAAATAGATGAGAACACAGTACAAAATTAGCACAGATCCTGCAGATGGTAGAAAAAAATGTTTTCACTTGTTAATAATGACAATAAGTAGCTGATTTCTGATTCTCTTGCCTTTCCCAAGTATGAATCCTTTCACAAAATTCTGGTTTATCATTCTTCCTATTTGTTTTACTACCAGGAAAAAAAAAAAAGTGATGTGAAAAATGTGAAGTGTTAGCAAGGGTTAAACAGGAATTCTTGTGATGTCTTGTGGAAAAGGTAAGGTCAAACAGCTGTTGCTAGACTCACTCTGTGCTTGCACCTTGTTCCGTCAGTTCCACTGGTAGCTGAGTACCTGTCTCAGACAAAATGATTTAAACTGCTAGTCTTCTCATTTTGAGAAACAAAATTCATCCCAACTAGAAACACCATTTCTGCCTGTGAACAGTAAGCTATCTGAATTAGAAACACCTCCATTTAAAGAGGCCACTTACATCACTGTATCCAACCATTTTTAAACTGTATATGCCATATTTGATTGAAAGATAGAAGTGGATGATCCACTTTTAGAAAGCACATGATAATAAAGAAATGCAGACATAAATAATGACAGGGGAAATTGTTTTTTCCTGTGCTGGCAGCCAGTCTCCTGCTTATTCTGATTGATGTGAAGGTGTCAGAGATTTAACTATTGTGTGCTGAATATATATAAATAATGAAAATAATTGCATTTAACAACAAAATAAATTAAAATGCACAAACTATTTAACTATACTTTCACACTGTACATGGATAAAGAGACATAGACTCTATCTTTCATTCACATTTTTATTCACTGAATCCAAAAGTATATATTCCATTCCTGCAAAAAACTACAAGACATTTTATACATAATGTTCCTTTCAAGGAAGCATTAGTTGTCCAAGTGTATTTGGCCTGTGATCAGGTTGGACAAAAATAAATTTTCATTATCTTCTCAGATTTTGGATTCCAATATTCATTGGTGTTGTCTTTAATTTCAGCTGTGGCTGGCTGGTATTTTGGCTTGGTTGATCCTTTGTTGTCACCCCACGTTATGCAACATGTAGTTGGTTTACATTTCTGTTCTGTTAGTGGATGCCACATGTTAATAATGAGGTATTTACAACCTTATTGATAGTCTGTCAGTTGTACTGAAAGCAATTATATGTTGTCCTCCTTATAGCTGTCTGGTTTGAGGTAACTGCTGCATTTTAAATCTCCTTTTGATTGCATACTGCTTATTAGTATGTGCCTAAATTGTTGGAAGGTTGGTCATGACACTTCAGAGGGTCCCTTGAAGCCTTGCATGTGTCTTTGCTAATCAGTGCGATTGCAAGTTAACGAGCCTGCAGTGTAAAGAAGACTTAAGGGAGTATTCTATTTACATGGACCTTTTGTCTTATTTCTGTGGAAGATTTTTTTATGATTTTAACTTTTTTAGGTAATCCTGGCCAATTCTTTGGAATTTTTAACTTCCTAGTACAATGGTAGTTCTTTTGGGGTTTCCCAAAGTCAAAATCACACACAAGTTTTTTCCTGTTTGTGATGTTGTTTTCTAGTTGGACTTTGTAAGGTATTACATTTGTGAATTTTTTGTATAGTAAATAATATTTAACAATATTATGGCAAAGGGCTGACTGTTTAGTGCTTATGATCTTGGAGCTGTTCATCAATGTAATAATTTTCTGCAAAAGTGCCCTTGTCATTAGCTTAGTTACTGGAGTGTGTAAACACAGATGTGAAATTTTATTGTGATAAAAATATTCATTTGGAGGTGGCAACTATGTATAGCCCTATTGGAAATTTGTTTTGAAAATTAGTAAAGGTTGTTTTATCCCACTCTGAGGTGGCTTTCCCACAGACTTAAGTAGAGTCAAACTCTTCCAAGAGTTGCATTTTGATAGTATTTCCTCTTGATGTAGTTCTTAAAATCTCTTACTGTTTTCCTTTTTTTTTAACATGTTTATATAAGATGTCATTTCAGTGTTGCTCATATTAAATATCCCATTTCTTAATTATATTCAAGTTTTGTAATGGAGCAATACAAGTATAAGGAAGCTTGGCTAGTGAAAGGCCTAATTAATTAGCAGGTTTTGATACTTTGTATGAAAAGATAGGTAGGAGGATAAAAGTGTAAAGTAGATGGCTTTTGGAGCCAAAGAGAGGGAGGATTTCAGCATTACCTTAACTGAAAATCCCATTATAAAGTTGTAATATGTTTTAGGTTCAGATGTGTATCCTGAATATCACAAACTTTTCAAACAGACAACATGAAAAGTCATCTATGTGCTTAAATTGTCGTGATGGCATAACCATGGTAATATTGCTGCTACACAGTTGATATAAATTTGGTTTAATATTTGCTTAACTAAGAGAATAAGTCTGCTAAATATCATTTCAGGCTCATAAATCTGTGTAGACAAAGAAAAAGGAGACAAGGGATAAATGTAGAAAGTATACAAATGCCTCTTAAGATGCAGCTCTATGAATTGGCTTCTCCTCCGCCTCCAACATCCAATCACTATGTCCTGTCAAGGAAATTGGGAAGGTTAAGTATGGAGATACAGCTTCACAATAGCTAGCACAAAAGACAGTTTTCAGAAGTGTTTGTTTTGCTTTTGGCAAGAAAAGATGTTCATTCATATCTTGCTTAGTTTCTCCTCTGCAGATAAGCAAATTCTCTGTAATAACAAAAAAATGTTTCAAGGAACTTACCAAGCACTGAAGCAGGTGACTGACAGATTCTAAGCTTAATTATTTTTAAAATAATAGATTTATTATAAGATTCACAATTTTCAGATCTACTTGCTTGGGCCACTAAAATGTGCTTGCATGTTTTAAACGCTTTTCTTTCAAAAAGGAGATTTGAAGGATGCTAGCTCTAATCTTTGCTATTCTTTCTTTAAATGGATGTAATTGTCAATACCATATCCTACCACAATAAACTGAAAAAGTTGATTAAATCTTTTGTACTAATTTACTTCTAATTAGGTGTTATTAATATCAGTTGTTTTCAGCACTAACAAACTTATTTGTGTGTGTTCAAAAAGCATATCTTTTGGATTGAAGCCAATGGCTGAATGAGGAATTACATATTATAGTTTCTTCAGTGTGTGTTTCTTCAAGTACAAAGCCTTTCAGCCCCCAAAGGTTATGTAACAGTTTGACTCCCTCCCATTGCTTGAGATCCTTCTAATCAAAGTATTATTCAACCTTTGCCCTGAGTTTGTGAGCCAGTGAGAATTTCATATAAAATGCCAAACTCTGTCAAATCTCCTGCATGTCTCAGATTGCAGAAGAAACATGCATTGCATCTCGCAGCTCAAGATTTGCATAGTATAGTTTATGGTTCCTTGCTCTTACATTGAAAATCTTGTTATGAGGGAAAAATGAAACCCAGGAGTTGGTGGACAAGTTACCCATGAGCCAGCAGTGTGCCCTTGTAGCTGAGTAGGCCAGTGGTGTCCTGGGGTTCATTACAATATTACAAAATATGTTACAAACATTGCAAGGGTGGCCAGCATGTCGAGGGAGGTTCTCCTCTCCCTCTACTCTGCCCTAGTATCAGTATCAGTATCTGAAAGGTGGGTATCAAGAGGATGGGGCCAGGCTCTTTTCATTGATGTCCTGTGATAGGATGAGGGGCAGCGGGCACAAAGTAGAACACAGGCAGTTCCACCTAAATATAAGGCAAAACTTCTTTCCTTTGAGAGTGATGGAGCACTGGAACAGGCTGCCTAGAGAGTTTGTGGAGTCTCCTTCTCTGGAGACTTTTGAAACCCACCTGGACATGTTTCTGTGCAACCTGATCTAGGCAAGCTTGCTTTGGAAGGGGATTGGACTAGGTGGTCCCTAGAGATCACTTCATACCCCTACCATTATGTGATTTTGTGATATTGAGAGTTCAACTGAGTCATTTTACACAAAGTATATTACAATTTACTGTCTTACTGTAAAACAATATTTGCTCTCTGTCACTATGCTGTCACTATTTTGACTCTGAAAATGGGGAAACACACTGATAGGATTTGTTATATTCATGAGGAGACATTCTCAACTTTTTCTGAATTATGAGATTAACTACTTCACCCCCTGCTGCTCCTAGTTAAATAAGGAGAGGTTTTAAAATAGGTGCATTCTAAAATCTTCTGCCCTGTTTTCTTAGCAACAGGCTAGGACACTGATCTGTTGTGTAAGGTGTTACATTCAAAGTACTGTCAGGTGTAAAAGGGAACCTTCTGATAAAACAGTGATACAAAACCTTCCTCAGCTTCACGGTGCCTTTTTGCCTGGAGGTGAACAGGGGAGAACCAGAACAAGGTCTTGGCTGGGAGTAGTGCGATGCTCCTGCCAGGGGAGTCTCTCCCTCCTCTCACTTAGGGGTCTGCTTGGGGATGGTTTCATGAGTTTTCCTATCACAGCCTGGGCACTCCCATATCTGAACCACATCAACTTCCAAATCTAAATGGGAAATAACTATTTTTTCCCTGTACAATCGAGGAGATGCATCTTCTATTCATCTGGCTGCAGCTTCACTTACTGTTCCTTAAGCTCCTACCTGCTTATGACTTTTACCGAAGCCCAGTCTTTCTCAATTTGCACTTTTCATTGGTCATATTACAGATAGAAAACCACCTCTATGCATGTAAATAAGTGAATTACAGGAAGATGTGCATAGGTATTCATTCAGTATCCAGATAAAGAATTATTTTAAGAATGTTGATGAAACTTCCTCCTCTTTTATCCCAATTTTAAGCTTATTTTTGTATCATACTTTTAAGGAGCTGTCTTATGAGCTGTGAATTGTTCAGGTGCCAGAATTCAAATCAGCACCTTTTCGTTTCCTACACAAAGTCTGTTATGGGGCCAGTTCCTCACCTTAACGACTGAGCTGGGTGTGAAGTCTTATTGCACTTTGTATTAAGAAATGTTGTAGTTGGTATTCAACATCTTTACAGCAGAAATGCTCTAGTACGTTGGGAGCCCACACCCTGCTGCCACAGAGCAGATCCAGCTCTGCAGAGCAATGTGGCAATTACAGGAGCTCCGAGTGTCAAACCTGTAGTAAGAGCCAGCAAATGACTCTTCTAGCTTGAGAGCTTGGGATAGAAGATGGTTTTCCTAAGAACTCCAACATAAGATCCCTTGTGTTTGGCTTCTGTGCAGGGTATTTAGCTCTCAGATTTCAATCTTAAATGTCATGTTCATGAGGGAAACTCCCTGTAGTGCCCATGTGCCTTCAGCATATTAACAAAACCTGCCGAAGCCACATTCACTTTTCCTGGGATGCATTCTCCCAGCACTACCACATGGCATTCTGCACTGGTCCGTGACCAAACTGTTGAATTAAGATGGAAAAGAAAAAAATTACATGAGTTGGAAGACATTTGGATTTTTATTTTAACAAAGACTGTTAAATAAGCAAAATCTTGGCATGCATTTAAGGTTGACTTTAATATACCAAACTGAGAAGAATCAAAGTCTTGTTTCTCCCAATAATAGTTGTTTACTTACGATCCTTTTATCCTATAATTTATTTGGCAAACTACAGCTTTTGCAGCACAATAAAAAAAATAAAATGCATAGTGGCAGTGTGGTATAGAGAATGCTTTTTGGAAAAACTGATGTTTCCAATTTTTTGTTTTCCATTTATATTTGTAGTCTAAGTTGTTCTAAGAGGCTTGTTTATAAAAGTCATAATTTGAGGTAGCATTAAGTCGGGCACTGACTTTCCTGATTTGGCACGTGCTCTCTTGTTAGGGTGATACTTTTTTCATGGAAGTGTATGATCTCTATTTTTTTAATTTTGAATGGAATAAGAACAGCATGTGGCTCATTGGGGGTTTAGTTATATCTGACTGTAGATATGCATATGTGAGTACCAGTTCTAAGTAAAACACTGAATGAATTGAAGAGTTTAAAAAAATGAATTGAAGAGTTTAATCAGGATAAGTTTGAGCTCCAGCCTGTTTCAGAGATGATGGCTTTTGGCTCAGACTGCTCTAGTAAATTGAGTAACTTTGAATTTTTAAAATACTTGGCTTTGCTTCTTCAGGGTAAGTGGTGTGGTATCTGTTGCAATAGCTTAATTTATGTAAAAACGAGTGCTCTCTCTAAGCTGAAAGCATCATGGGTAAGGTCTATCTGCTAAGCAGTAGTAACATCTCGTCAGCCTGGACTATGCTTTTAAAAGGGTTGGTTTTGTCATCACATATTTGTAACTTAATGTATACAATGATGATAATCTTTCTCTGTGTTGGTTCAAGACTTCATAGGCAAAACTCATATAATCTAGACTTTGACTGAGAGAAAGATAAATCAAGGTTTTCCTGGTTCTTTGTTCTCTCAGGTCCCTCTTCCAGTAGCAGCAGACTTAAATTGCCTTAACTGTGCTCAAATAATCATAGAATGTTTTAGATTGGAAGGGACCTTTAAAGGTCGTCTAGTGCAATACCTATTTTTCCTTATGAACTATATCTCTACAGTTATGTCTTTGAAGGTTGATTATAACCTTTTTCCAAATTTATAAACAGGTTTTAAATTTGGTGCTCACTATCTGTGCAAAGCCTTCTTAGAAAAGATGACTTACATTTAGTGTGTTAATAAGCTACTGCAAAAGACATAATGTGGTATAGCAAGACCTCCATAGCAAGCATTCCTGCAGACTCACTTCTAAGGGTCTTTCATCTGATGTCTGTAAAACTGGTAACTGGTACTCAGACCCAAAATCCAACCAGAACCAGCTGAGTGCTTTCAGTAGCAGTTTCTCCTTAGTTATAAACTCAAAATGAGACTGCAGGATACTTCTTCTGTGTGCTTCAGTTTGTTTTATGTAAGGGTTAAAAACTTCAACCTGCAAATAAACATGATCAGTCTGGTGTAGCTATTTTTCTCTTCAAAAGCAGCATCCAACACAACCTAAAGTGATGTGCAAATGGGGAGACCAAATACCTACTTTGAATGCCTCTCAGAAACAAGGGGGAGTAAGACACTATGAACAGAAGTGACTAAGAGATGTTCAACACTGATCTGGTTAGTTCCTTATTTCCCCTTCTCTCCCAAGAGTTAGTCTACAGATGCTAAGGTGTTTAGTTGGACTACTGAGTTGTTGGATTAACAGCTCTATTTCAATACATATACAGCAGGATGGGTCCCACTATTTGTGAATCACTGGTTTGCAGGACCCATCCCTTCCCTTCCTGTGAGCAGCTGATGACACACAAAGCATTTTGGGGGCAGTAAAGGCACCTCTGAGGCTATTCCAGGCTTGCTTGTTGTGCCTAGAAATCCAGTTCAATCAGGGTTTTCAGAGTAATATGGCAAATGATCTCAGTGACCAGGTCCTTACTATAGCCTTAAGAGTGTGTAATCCATACATGCTTGAAAAGTACATTCAGAGTCTCATGGAGAAGAGGCAGCTCCATAATGGAAGGTGCCTCAGGTAAGATAATTATGTTTTTATCACTTCTTCTTGCAAAGTCAAAGGAATGGACTGTCTTCTTAGGCCCCACATAAATCTAACTCCAGGTAGTCCTTAGTAAAAGTAATGGTAAGTGAATTGCCAGTGCCCTTTCATAACTTCACATCCTTGATTAAAGAAGGGAAGAAGGAGGCACTTAAAATGCCAGCTTCAGCAAGTAGCAGACTCCACTAGTGGGGAGAATAAATTGCAACTTGCCAGAATACATTTTGTTTTTCATTAATGTGGTTGATAGTATTCAAAGACGTAAAAGTAGAGGAAACACATTGCTCTAGGGTAGAAGAAGTTTGTCTTACTCCTTAAAACTGTGTGTGAGGTGTGAAAACTTTTAAAATGGTGTTAGGCTCATGTGCAGTGTCAAGTGGATTTTTAAAAAGAGAAAAAGGGCTTAAAGAATATTTCTGGGCATCTCCATTGCTGCTGAATACCAACTTACCATGATTTGTATGTGAGTTTACTTTTAATTAGGAAAAAAAATAGAGTGAATAGAATATAGTGTAGACATGCACGTTTTTAAGCTTCTTGGTAGACAGGGCATTTGTGTTAATCTTCTTTTTGTATTTTTTTTCTGCTTTTCCAGTATAACTGGTTCTTGAAACCCAAAGTACTGTTTTGTTTCCATGAAAGCACTCTTTTCTGCTTTACTTCTGAAGTTGGCAACCACATTGTTTTTTGTATTGATTAAAACGAGCAAAATGTTAGGTATTTCAGGAGTAGTAGATGTGCCAATAAAGCTTATCAAAAACAGGTCAGAGAAAAGCAAATATAAATATCTTTACAAAGGTCTTTTTTCCCATAAATATGGTTTTACTTTTCATAGAGGCATTCAAAACTGAATTCAAACAAAGACTATTTTCCCTTTAAAACAGGATATCTTAAATGAAAAAATGAATAGTAGTATTATTTCTGGCTTGTTTGGTATGTTGGGGTTTTTTTTCAGTAGCTACAGTCTGTTTGTTTCTGCCTGCTTACCACACACAGGTTATTTTAAGGTTTGGGGGTTTTTTTTAATTAGCATTCTAAGCAAACTTTTTACATTAAACTGCCTACCTGTCTTTGCATACAGTTCCAGATAAAATAAGTAAAACATGAAATCATGTACCTGAAACAGTCTGCCTATAGAGGTAATTAATTTTAAAGGGAAATCTAAAAATGTAGTTTGATACCTGTTCATTACATGTCTCCTTCAAAACACAGGATGCTAAAGAAAGCCTTGAGCAAGTGGTGTTCTTGCTGCTTGTGTCTGAGTCTACATTTGGAAGGTCTTTAATGGTTTCCTCCCACCACTACTCACTTTGTTTTTTCATGGTGTAATGTTCATATTTGTAATTTAATGTATACGATGATGATAATCACAGAATCATAGAATTGTCAGAGTTGGAAGGGACCTCAAAGATCATCTAGTTCCAACCCCCATGCCTGGCAGGGACACCATCCACTAGATCAGGTTACCCAGGGCCCCATCTTTTTCCATGTTGATTTAAGACTTCATAGGCAAAACTCAATTTTGCCACTCAAGTTTAGGTGACAGGAAGGAAAGTAGGAAGGAGTAGAGCTGGGCTCTAGAAGAGGATTTGTGTTTGCAAGGGAGGGGGATGAAGAGGTAGGCTTGCTATTCCAGCTGCTCCTGGAACAATGCTGTTTCAGAACAGTGTGTTGCCTTCTGGCTTCCCCCAGCACTAGTAGTTGCCCAGCAGTAGCAGACCCTTCACACAACACAAATCAAATGTACTTTTACAGCAAATATACAAATGTACAAGGGAATGAAAAGAAGGGACTTTTTAGGATGTCAGGTAGTGATAGGACATGGGGGAATGGGTGCAAACTAGAGGAGGGTAGACTTAGATTAGATATTAGGGGAAAGTTCATCACCATGAGGGTGGTGAGACACTGGAACAGGCTGCCCAGAGAGGTTGTGGAATCCTCATCCCTGGAAGCTTTTAAGGCAAGACTGGATGGGGCTCTGGGCAACCTGATCTAGTGGAAAGAGTGCCTGCCAGGCAGGGGGATTGGAACTAGATGATCTTTAAGCTCCCTTCCAACTCTGGCGTTTCTATGACATGATTCTAATTTTGCCTCCAACAATTCCTTGCCTGCTTTCTGTGTGGCACATCTGCAGTGGCTCTCATCCTTGTGGCTATGCTCAGGCAGCTTTGGGTCTTGATTTCTATTCCTTTTCTTTGACATATTATGAATTTTAACAAAAGAATGGTTTCTTTTAGATTTCAGTAAAGAGTTACACTATTAAGCTTACTGTTTCTATGCAAAACTGGTTATGTTCTGTAACTTTATATAACAAAATATTTACAATATAAAGGTTACTTGTTGAAGGCCAGGACTGTACTGCTGTATCAGGTTATGAAGGAAGTTTTGCTTATAGTACCAACTAGCTTAGACACTTCCATTACATTGAAGACCACTGAGTTGGGATTTTGCTCTTTTAATATATATCAGCAGTGATAGTCTTACCATAAATCAGAACCTACTTTCTGCTATTTGTTTTTATTCATTTTATTTCAAAGGAAGAACTCTGAAGTCCAAACCCTGTAAAAATACATGTAAAGCTCTTTCATTCTATATGTGTTTCACAGCCTAAACAGACCTAGATCATAACCAACTGCTTGATTTTTAGACTTGGCTCAGAGAAATTTCCAGTGTTGCTGTGACTACTTGTTGTGTATTTAGAGCTATATTCCCACTACAAAAGTGTGCAGGTATCATTCAACCATACATTCACTGTAGTCATGGCTTTTTCTTGACAGAAACAAATTTATTAAGCATAGCAATGCTGTGTAATGTTTTGTTGGTTTTTTTTAAACTAAAAACCATGCAATATTTTTTGGCAAAAATCTTAATTATTAGTAATTTGCTTTTTTTGTAGGAGTTCTCTGGAATCTGTCCTCCTGTGATGCACTGAAAATGCCAATCATCCAGGATGCCCTCGCGGTGTTGACCAATGCAGTGATCATCCCTCACTCTGGATGGGAAAACTCTCCGCTCCAGGATGATCATAAAATACAACTTCATTCATCACAGGTGCTGCGCAATGCCACTGGGTGCCTAAGGTGAGTACTGCAAAACATTTACTTTACCTTAATCATGTGGGATTTGACTTGAATTGATATTTCTCATTCTTAGGCATCTGTAAAGCAAATAATTGGTTTGTGTGTCAGCACAGTGCTGTAAGCTTGAAGTTGGAAATTGATTAGAAAACAAGCTTCAGGCCATTCAAAAAACAGTGTCTAGAAATGCTGCTATTTTTCTTTTCTTAGCAGCTTGGGCCAATCTTCTCATCCAAGCTTGTATATTATAGACGTTTTTCTTGTAGATTTGTCCCATTTCCCCAGTTGCTTCAATGAAGTCAATATATTCTCACTATTACACTCAATTTAATCAGCACAGAAAGTAGTGAAGATGTTCCCAGGTTCCAGATGCCATTTCTGGAGTTATGAAAAATATTTAAAGGAGATTCTTTTCTTCTTCATGAAAGTGAGAAATGGATTCCAAGACAAGACCAACCAATTTTACATTGTGCAGCTAGAATACTTCAATAGATCCTTAACAAGTATGGTATTTTTATGCTTATATTTGTATGCCGAACCTGTGTATGCAACACAAAGATGCACTTACATAAATATGTGTGATATGATCTGTCTGTTCCTAAAAATCACTGTAGACATGAGAATGGAAATAGGATGAGTAGGAAGTTTCAGTTCTGACAAAACCTTACAAAATGATTGAGTCATAGCAATTTCTGAATTCCAATCCATTTAATTTTGTTGAAATATTTTAACATATTAGGCAAGTTCTGTTAAGCATTTATTTTTTTTTCTCCTTTTATATTGGAGATCTATCTCAGAGGCATGAAAATCAATTGGGTATTAATTTTACATACATCACAGGAAAATTATTAGGTGAATACTGTCTATCAGTGATACAGTCTATGCTGTATGCTGCATCCAAAGCAGATATCCATCAAAGAGCTAAATAAAAAAACCCAACACATTAACAGGAGGCAAAGTAAAATAATACTTTTTCTATAGATATAATAAACACCTTTTTTCCTTTCTGCTATTTCATCAACTGAAATGTCTCCCTTTCAGAAGTAATATTTGAAAGTAATAATTATTATTTGTGGCTTATATGTAATGGGAAGAGAATGAAACCTAGAAAGCAATAACTCCCATATTGCAAATATACCTGTATTGGACTTAAAGGCTGGTATGTATATGTGATGCCAGCTATGTTGGGATATGTGACTGAAGCTGGACATTTGTACTTGAGTTGTATTGATTTTGAAAAGAGTTTGGTAGTATAATTATTTTGCATTATATTCAAAACTCTAGAAAAAAAAGTTGCTTAAGTAACTGACAGAGCCATTCCATAAAGACCAGTAGGATATTGTATGTTTCAAACCTCAGTGTTTAACCTGTCTCAGTTAAAGAGCTGACTCTGAAAGAAGTGTCCGTTATAAATTTGGGACTTCACAGTGCCCCTCCTCTGAACTGGCATGTCCAGTGTTGGTCACCCCACACTGAAAGCTCTATCTTCCTGTTAATTTTTCCCAACTGTTTCTCAAGGACTGAAGTCTGTTCCTGATCCTGCAAGCCTCAGTTCTTCCTGCCTTACAGCTGATGATTCATGCATATTGGTCTTGAAATCTTTCTTCTTATTTTTTTCCTTCTTTTGGCGAGTGTATGTGCACGCCCATTTGCAAACCGATGTGAGCTTACTGTAGCCTGCACTCTGGGTCAGCCTGAAGACATGAGGCCACATGAGAATGGTACGTTGCCTGATCTAATACACACTGCTTTGCAGCAAGGCTTACTACCAAGTGCTTCATGGTACACACATAGCAGAATGGCATCTGGTCAGCTCATGCAAAATAAGCTCATATCTGCCTGCAAAAGATTGTGCATATTTTAAGTCTTGAATCCTTCCCAGGTAGCTGTAATAGCAGCTCAAACAACTGTCCTGAGCAAGTTGGTCTTCCTTCTAAACCCAGGCCCTGAAACCATGATAGGGCTTTTTTAGTATCTTTCTGATACCAAACCCTCCCTGTTTCCCAGATGCACCTTTCTGTCTTCTCTACCAGCTTCAGATATTTATTTGGCCTTCATCCATCTTCTTTAGATAATTTCATCCCACTTAATGTGTGTGGATGGATGCTCTTCGGCAGAGCCAGAACATTTGGAGAGGGTTGAATACTTTTGCTTCACACCAGGGGGAACTTTCTGGTTTATTTTTCCCCAGTGACTGTTGAAAATCAATCTCTCTGAACAAAATGTCAAATTTGAGTGTGTGCAAGAGAGAAAAGTGTAAGTTGACATCTGAGATGGTAACTGGATGCTTGTGTTGAATTCATGTAAGATAATGAGGTCTGTAGGCTGGAGGAAACAGCAGATGTCAGAAAGAAAAGATCAGAAAGCTCTGTCAAGATGATTGGAGTATTGCATGCTCTCTGCAGGTAGTAACTTAGCTAGCATTCCTTAAATACCCACCATTCCCAAAAAGCTGAACAGCTCTTACACTTTCCTGTTGTGACTGCTTACAAGCCTTGTATTTCCGTTTCAAGATCTCAATGGACAGCAGACAGAATGTAAATCAAGATGTAATGTGGTTGCTTCCTGAGGTGGCACTGTGTTTGTCCATTAAATGGAAAGTCATCTTCCATGGGCGAATTTCTTCTAAGACTGATTTTGTTGTCCTTTGTTACTTGGTTTTCTTATTTTGCTAGAGTTGGTTTTTGAAGAGACACTGCTTAAAATTTAGTTGCATCTGGATTATCACTGACAATGCTCAGTGTCATAGGAAAAGTAGTGATGTACAGAATACTCAAATTTTTCTGAATCTGTAACACTGGTAGATTTTAGACAGAGCATAGTATATTACATAAGGTTTAATGCTAGCAAATGTGGCAGGAGGATTTGGGAGTTATTTTTCAGTCTTCTGTGCCTTTGTTTTTCTGATGCATTCACTGCTGAAAACTTTAAATAGTATCTGATAGGTACTGCAATATTATCCATCCCATATACAATGCTAAAAAAGAGTTTGCAATGGCCATTCTTTAGCAATAGTCAGATTTTTTGTGTTTTTTCACTACAGTATATGAATTATTATTTTTCTGATGATCTTCCCTCTTCTTGGTTTCTTCATGAGAGTTTCTTATATGTTTTCAGTTAAAAAGTTGCATAACTACAAATTTTAGTATTCTTACTTGCTTATTCATTATCATTCTTAACCAAGTCTGCAACTCCAGTCACTCAGTAATCCACTGAAATCAGTATGAAATCATGTGAAAGACAGCAGCAACATCAGATCTTTTCACATGATTTTCTTTTTTTCCCTAAGACATTATTTACAAACTGCACTTTACATAGTTCTGTGTTTTAAAAAAAGAAAATAGCTTCAATACAATATTGTACTAATCAATTTTACATAACTTGGATAGTTTGAAATGGATTGCATAATTCAAAGCTCTAAATACAGAGTTATACATATTATGTACAAATTTAATATTAATATTCATCTTTCATAAATTGCCAGATATGAGTGTGACATGTTAGAGTAAAAACCTAATTTATTTGCCTCCCCACTGAGATACTAGTACCTTACCTTATTAAGCTCTGTGGGAGTTTGACTTTTCTTCCGTTTGGATTTCAGCTATGGCTGCTTTATTTGTCTTAGGGAAATCCTGTATCTCTGGTTTATATTTTCTGATTCATTTAGTCTTACTAGATAAAGTCAGGTGAAAACTGAATTTGGAATCCCAGGTTTTCACTGGAGGCTCAGGGGATAGGGTTACAATCCCTCATCTGAAATGTAAAAATCAACAGGAGACACATTGCATAATGTTGTCTTAACCTGAAGTCTCCAGCTTACTTATCACAAAACTAGATTTCTGTCTGAAGAGTATCTGAAAAAATCTCAGAAACTTTCAAGAGTATGTGTCCTGATATACAGTCTGGAACCTTGGGGTTTTTTCTGGGTTTAAGATGAATTTCAGTTAATAGAACCTCATCTGAGGACATTAAAAATTTTAAGCATGTACTGGTTTAAGATTCTAATTTGGTTTTAGATGCAAAATCATAAAATGGTGTCTTTTTCTTTCTTACATGCTTTATTTAATTTTTCCTCATACAATGAAGGTAGAGGGGCAATTGTGAGAATTAAAGAGGTATTAAAATATTTCTCTTCCCCTTAGCAGTTGATAAGAAATTATGTGGGAGAGTAATTAAAGTAGTTTTTGTTTATAAAGCCCCATAACTTTCAAATTTTCATATTGCATCCCTGTTAAGCATAAAGTTTAAGAGGCGACTTTCTGTAAGATGTGAGAGAGATTTTTCCTTACTGAATGGTGCAATTGTTCAGAAATGTAGCTGAAATAAAAAGCTAATGTTAAGATTCAGGATGAGAAGGAGATTTTAGTATGAACAGATCAGAGTACTCTGATTGCTGCTGTAATATTTTTATTCAGAAGATACTCAAGGGAAAAGTACCAACAGAATTAAATGTGTAGCTGTGTCAGATACTTAAGCACCCCACTTTTTCTTCACAGTACAGTTACTCCCACTTTGCATATTCATGAACAAACTTACATGGTTTATACAAGGGCATACTGTATAAATTATAGCAGTGATACTTAAACAGCACTCTTCAGTTCAGTGCTTTTTCAGCATTTCTGGTAAAAGCATTACTTCAACCTATCAAATTGGTGCTACAAATTCCACATAGCTCTGGAAGTTTTTTCTGGGCTCAAGCTGATCAAAATCTCAACCAGAAATTTTGGTTTTAAATTGATGTTATGGAATGCCTTCTGTACTCTCCTTTTATCTGAAAAATAGCACGGCATAATTCCAGACACTTTTGTTCTCCTATACTTAAAAACATGTAATATGCTTCAGTGGCACACCTTCTTCCTCCATCATTTTATCTGATAAGAGACTCTTGGCTGCTCTGCCTAAATCTGCCTTCAAATGCAGAAGGAACTCCCAGTGTATTGATTTTGCACTGACATAGCCAAAACATGATCTGTCGACATCCATCTTCAAAATATTATTGAAGTGATCCTTGGGCAAACAAGGACATTCATTCATATTTCAGTCATGGTTTTGGATACAAACTAGAAGTATTTGACCTGTATGTCAAAGTCCAATGATTTAGGACCTAGCTGAAATTTAGTTCCCATTCTTCAACTAAGATCTTTCACTCTCTTTAGCATGAATATATCTGGGTATTTTTAGGAGAAAAAAAACAATAACTTAACTGGGTGTGTCATACAGTTATAAATATTGTTGCTGTGGCAGGAGTGTGTTCTTGTAATTTACTAATTTACTGCTACTGGAAATTCTACATACACCTATGAGAAGAATAAATATGCCCCAGTACCTTTGCTTTCATCTAATGATATTCTTAGGCTTGGCAACAATCACAAAACTATCAAGTGCTGCCCTTAGACTCAGTGGCTTATGGGGTACCCTAGCCTTGGATTAGGCATGCATTGAATATTTCAAGTATGTTTGAATTACTTTTTTCTCAGCTTTTGGTGGGTTTAATTCCTTTCAGCAGGTTGAATGCCTACTATTAACTACTGCCTAATGTGAAAATTAAATGTCCACTCATATTTGTATGGTTAGGTAGTATTAATTTGTGTTTCCCTCTGTCAGAGGTTTAAGCTGTGTGGATGTGAATGCTGTGAAGAAAGTGAATTTTTTTGTTTTGTGAAAGGGCTTAGATTCTGTGTGGGTTTTTTTTTTTATTTCAGAACAGTTTTCATCAGTGCAGTAGTGAGTGTTAGCTTGACAAACACTGTAATAAAGTGTGATCTAAATCTTCATGGCCTGCTGACTTAATTTTAGCTGACTCCAAGCCCAGCTGACTATAATGGGCCTCCTTCTCACAGGCCAGCTGCAGAGTGGCACAGCTGTTTTCTTTTGGGGAAGAGTCTCCAAGCCTGTGTTAGCACCACATGTATTTCAGAACATGTCAGCATGCCTATGCAGTCACTGTGTGAGAAGCTGAAGAGATGGAGCCAGTTGTCTCAACTGTCGGGGCCCACTGGGAAGAACCACAAGGGCCATAGGTGTCAATGGGAAGCAGAGTGTCCTCTGTTATTGTTTTGCTGACTATCCAAACTCCTGGATTGTCCTTTTCAAATTGATACTTTGAAAAAATTATGTAGTCTGGCACTACAGAAAATACTGTCTCAGCATGAGAGAAAAACTGATTGGGACAATTCTGCAGCATCACTTCTAGTCATACTGACTGTTGATAGCGAATGATGTTTTATTTACCCAAGAAAGGTGAGAAACATAATCATGCAGAGTTTGTATGCCCATTGAATTTCACTATATGCAGTAATGTTCAGGTTCTTTGGTGGTCATCACTTGATTTCTATATTAACTAGCTTATTTCGTCTTAAAACTGTGTGTATTACTAGACAATATGAAAAAGGAACATGTGAAAACACACAGCTTTGCATAGTGAATGAAAGGCATGGTGTACTTCTGCAGCTTTCCCTCGTTTTCCTGTGATAGACTGCCTCAAATATGAAGAAACTTCCCCTAGCAGTGAGATCATATGGCCTCTTGGCTCAGTCTGAGGATTTTCTGCAGAGATACCTATTTGAAGTATGCTGAGCTTGCTTCATCCTTCTGGATAAGCCAGCCAACATCACAGAGTAAATAAACATTTTATCACCTCCTTTCAGAATGTTTTGAGCATGTGAGCTGTTTCACTTCAAACACAAAAGTAATTCATGCCAGCAGCTCAAGTTGAGCCAGTGCTCAAGTCTTTTCCTTTGAGAAGGCTTTGATGGCATTCCACATTTCTGAAAGTTGGTGAGCTACTGAGAGCTCATGAGAAGTGCACTCCAGTAATGTCTTTAGCACTGAAGCCCTAAGACCTGCAGTCCCCACTAACTACACTTACAGACTTTATTACTTTTGTCTGGTTTTGAACTATTTCCCAGGAAGCCTCCAGATAGTCTTTAAATAAATAAAAATACAGCTTGGTGTTCCTGTGTGACCTGGTCTAGGGAATCCTGCTGTGGCAGGGGGGTTGGACTAGATGATCTTTCGAGGTCCCTTCCAACTCCTAACATTCCCGTCCCTGGTGGTGTTCAAGGCAAGGCTGGACAGGGTGCTTGGCAACCTGGTTTAGTTGGAGATTGCCTACTCACTGTAGGGGGTTGGACTAGATGACCTCTAAGGTCCCCTCCAATCCTGATAATTCTATGATTCTGTGATTCTGTGTGATAAAATAGCCTGCAGACTGCCACGCTTACTTATTTTACAATGCACTCATGATGTCTGAGCTGAACACTGACAAGCAGCAGATCATTTCTGGATGACATCTTTTGTGAAACTTTGCCCAGTGAGTGAGGAGCTTGTGTTCATAGATTCACTGCTCATCTCCATAGAGGAGTTTTAGCACTTTGTAAGATTTTTCCTTGAATGTAGAGGACAATCTAGTAAGAACACTGAGAAAGAAAGATGAAGTCCATTACTTGCAATCAAATGGATTTCCCCCTTTTTCAGAGGATTAGCAAAGTGGACAGTTCATTTGGGGGTAAACTGAGACTTTTGTAAACTCTGAAGGAAGAAGTATGTGATGCTCATCACTACTTCAGTTTCATCAGTTTTATCCAATTGGAATACTTCTCTGCACATGATAAAAACTAACACACACATGGAGTGAGAGGGTTCAAAGCTAGGACAATGTGCAAGGTGATGATGATTTTCAGCTATAGCTCACAGATGCGCACACAGCATTGCCTCAGAACTGCATCAGAAAGGCAACAACAGAACATAATGAGAGGATTTTGCAGTCTTCTGCCTGCAAAGACTGTGGTAAATGTCTGTCTAATATGGCAGGCAGGGTGGAAGACTTCCCTCTTTAAAAATGAGTTAAACAAAGATATTAGAGGTTTGTGAGCTTTAGTGTTTTTTCCTTGTTGCCTTCACTAAATTAGCTTCATGTTGTATTTTCAAGTTCATTCTTATTGTTGAGAAAGTTTCCTTTAGAAAGCAAAAACACTTAAAAATATATATATATATCTCCTGTATTCTAACTGCATCTGCATGTACTATATGAAAAGCTATTAACATCTGCCTGATTGTATTTTTAGCTAGGATCACACAGTACATACAGAGGATTTCCATGACAAAGAACTTCTGAAGTGTTCATCCTAGTGTAGCTTTTTTATTTTCACAGCTCATTTCTTTTTGTCAGGTACTCATTTATTATAGTTAGTTGGTTACAGCTGCGGAGTTTTCTCTTGAAGGACAGTAGCATTGTGAAATACCTCCTCCTTTTCCCCAGCTGTCATTCATCCATCTTTATATCTGATTTACTATGCACAGAAGTACAATACTTGGCAAGTGTTTCAAAAGAGATAGTCATGAAAGGGCATCATGTATTGTGCATATACAAATGTGAGTGGTGGGTTTTTTTCAATACCCTAGTGAAGTAAAAATGCATAATAAAAATAGAACATTTTTTAAAAATCACAAAAAAGTATGCATTTAATTCCCTGTGTTCAAGTTATATAATTAATTTGTGTTGAGGATATTTTTCAGTAGAGTGGTCAAACTGATTGATTTTGATCGATACCTGTTGTCTTTGATTGCCAGACTTCATGCTAAGAAGGAGCACTTTATGCACATGTGAGGAAATGCATGAGATCCTTTGTACTTGGATTGCTTTCCAGGCTGCTCAGATGAGCGCTTGCTGTCAGTGGGTACACCTAAGGCTTCATGGCCTTGGGCGCAGCTTGTGACCTCAGAAGTGTTTAAGTTTCATAATCCCACAAAACAAAGGGAGAGCTCATACTTAATGAGTGGGAGGTCATCCTTTTTGTAGCCCATGTGATAAAGGAAGCACAACAAAAAGTAGTGACTGCTCACGTTCACCTACAGCATGGCCAAGTGTCAGAAACAAACATTTACAAGTTTGTAGGAATATTTACTGTGCACAGAAGGACCAGCTGGGAGAAATTTAAGAAGGAAGATGCAAGAACAGTGATGTAACTAAGGTGATGTCTTCTGTGCTAGACATTATCTGCCCTGAAGACAGCATAGTCCTCCTTAGCCCACTTCTTGGCACAGTTGTGTCATCCTTCCCTGTCTCTAGGTTGCAGAGGTTGCTAAAGACAACTGATCCACACAGGCATAGGATCCACCATCCATTCAGAGGGAGTGTGGCTGCCAATAGGATCACCAGTGCTGAAATTGCAGAGTGGGAAATTCATACAGATTATGCTTTTCTCTGAACTGAAATTTTCCATGATTTACAGGAACAATGTGGGAATTTTTAATTGTTTTTACATGAACAATGTGTTTTGTTTTGGCTTTACTTTTGAGACGACCGGTAATGATTTTTCCTTCGGTTAGATTGTAGAAAAGTGAACTGGAAGACTCTTTGGACACTGAATTAATCCTAGATTTCCTGGAATTATTTTTTACTATTATTTTTAGATTGCAGGGTTTTTTGGTTTGGGTTTTAATCAAGAAAACTGAGGTACTCAAAGTTAAGTAGGTGTCATCTCCACCTTGGAGGAGTTTAGGGAAATCAATCACCTTCCTTTGATAATAAAAGCAATTTATGACTTGTTTTAGGTGCTTTACTTAAGGTACTTCTAATACTTTGATATTATTAGTATCTACAATGAAAATATGTCATTGCTTGCTAATAAACCAGAAAGACAGGCATGTGCATCTCTGGGGGGAATTGTATGTGTTTCTATCTCTGTACGCTTTCTTTTTTCAAGCACTCTTTGGTCTGAATAACAGCAGTTGGTAATATTTCTTTTAAGAAAGTGGAAATTGACTGCATTAACACAAGTACTTCATTCTAGAATCGTGGTTCCATGTATCCTGAAACATATGGAAAGCATTAACTGATAAATTATCCCTCATAATACTCCCATCTCTGTCTAGGCTATAATGCATGCAGTATTGTTTCTGCCAGGGTTACATTTTGCTTGACCTTATGACAGATGTACACTGTAATTCCTAAATGGGGGCTAATTTTTGTAAACAAGTGTTAAGTTTTTCATAGCATGAGCCCTATGGTTATTTGTTATTGCTAGTGGTTGTGTTATGTAGTCAGCTATTCTTCAAAGGCTTAGGTAAGATCATTATTGTAAATTATTTTTGTACTGTAAACTCTAAAAATTTAGCATTTACAAAGTGAAAGTATTGTAATCTTCAGATACAATTTCTGTTTCCTCTCCTACAACTATGTGAGTACTTAACTGATCATACTTTAGCAAAGTAAGTATGCCTTACTTTGTATGAGGCTGCTCAAATTATTTTGTAGTTAGTACACAGAGGGTTTGGGGGATGCTAATACAAACCACGTCTTGTATTATCGTACATCATAGGCAAAAGCAAATATATAGGAACTGGAATATGTTTAATACTTTGATGTGTCATGTACTGACCTTCATCTATCAATAATCTTAGAGATAGCCACCACACAGTAAAAGTAATTGACTTCCATTGCTCTTTATAAGCCAAGCTAACCTAATGGCTCCTCTTCCTAAATCAAATAGTGAAACTGCCAACAGTTTTCCTCTTAGTTTCCAGTAATAACAAGACTACCTTTTCTTTCCTTCCTTCTCATCCTTATAGAAAGAAAGAAAGCAGGAAAGAAAGAGAGAGATGGTGTTTACAATGACATCTGAATAGCTGGAGTTTTTGTTGGTGCAGGCATGTAGTGGTTTTGGGAATGTGACTTAGCAAGCAGCTAAGCTTATTCATTCCTTTCCCGCTTCATCATTTCACATTTACTCCTCTCTGTTTGGAGGTCTGTCCTTGTTTATTTTGTGCAGTTCCTGCATTCAGTAAATAATGAACTATTAACCTATCTTATCCTTAATAAATACTTGTTCATGCTTAAAATCTGCAGACAGAAGCAGAACAGTTTACAGCAGATGCCAGTTTGGAGTTTGCTCTGCTCTTTTCATAGTTCATATGAGATTAATATAGTGGCCTCAGCATAACTCCTGCTGCTGTCTCACTCAAAGGAGTACTACTGTTTTCAGTCCTTGATGCCTAGGCAGGAAATAAGAGTGATAGTGGCAGTAGAATTGGAAGGCTAACATTCAGCATTGGGTAGGTGTGCCTGCAGCAGCTTCTCATCAGCCTGTTCAGCCAGAAGTAGAGACTATTGCATTTGGTATAAACCTCCTGTGGGCCTGGACTATATGTTTAGATTGTTATTCTCAACTGTAGTGGCAAACCTTCTGTTTTAACTTTGGTTGTTAACCATACCTGCCTATGCTTTGATCATTCCTCCTGACAGCAGCACCAATGTATCCATGGCAGTCACAAATGGATGTTGAAGCCTCTGTAGAGCTGCTTCATAGGAGAAGGGTGCTGACTGAATTTTTCAAACAACACTCGATGAGAACCTGGGAACAAACCACTCTATTGTACAGGAAGACTGGAAATTGTGGCAGAAGGCTCACTTGGGTAAATAAAGCTTCCTGAAGCACTAGAAGAGACCAAGGAGTAGAAAACAGAACAAGAAAGGAATATAAGAAGCCTTAGTTCTGCAATTGGGGATGAAATAAGGAAGATCAAAGCCCAGCTGCAGCTAACTAGAGACATAAAGGGTTGCAGCAGAGGATTTTACAGGTGTATGTATCCTGAAAGCAAAAAGAAGTTGAGGGGAATATGGGTCATTGATGCATGGGGAAGACAAATTAGTAATGGACAAGAGGGAAAAGATGGAAGAGCTCAACACCTTTTGTGCCTCAGTCTTATCAGGCAAATCCTCCTCCTAGACTGCTGTACATTTCAGCATCTTTGAGGAAGGAGAAAGAGAAGCCAGCAGTGGTCAAGCACAGGTTAAGGGCTGTTTGGAGAAAATAGTTATATTCAGGTCCATGAAATTGGATGGAGTTTACCTAAGGGTAGTCCAAGAGAAGCTGTACGATACAGTACAGTTGTGAGACACCTATCATGCTTATGTTTAGAGGAAGTCTTGAGTACTAGAGAAGGACTAAAAATTTCTCTGTCTTTGAGCAGAAGAAAAAGGACAGTGTGGGGACCACCTTCACCTCAAAGCAGCCCATTGAGCATGAGTTTTTAGAATCAATTTCCAAACATTTGAAGGAAGCATAGTCAGCATGGATTTACCAGTAGCAGATCATGCTTAATGAGGGTGATTGCTTTATATGATAAAGTGTCTGGCCACATGGATGAAAGGAGTGCACTGATGTGATACTATCACTTTTTTAAGTATTTATCTGTAGAGAATGGAAACCCTCTGGCTGAGCAGCACCCCTTTTGAAAAGGAACTGGGGTTTATAGAGGACACTAGACTAAATATGAGCCAACAATGTGTTCTTATCATGTATATGGCAGACTGGGGTACATCTGTGGCCAGCAGGTCCATGGAAGATTTTCCCCCTTTACTAAGAAATTGTGTAGCCACCTCTACAATACTGCGTCCAGCTTTGGAGCAACCCAGTTCAACAGAGAAGTTCAGCAACTGGAGAGGGTACAGGAAAGAGGTCACAAGCTTAAGCTTGGTAGGTTCACATTGGATGTGATGCTTTACCAGGAAGGTAGTGCAACACTGGAATAGAGAGGTGGTGGGATGTCTATCCTTTGATGTCCTCAAGGCTCTCTAACAAACACACTGACATTGTCTTGTGTTGATGAGGGTCCGTCCTTAGGCAGCAAACTAGACTTGGATGAGTTCCCATATGTTCCTTCCAAACAGCCTTTCTGAGATACTGAGATTGACTCCAAAGTTTCAAGTCAAGCCCCTAGAAAATGAGGAATCCGGAAATTGCAAGCTCTGAAACAAAATCTGGAAGAGAACAAAATTCCCTTACCTCCTTTCCTATCTCAGGGCCATTATTTCCCTTCTCTTTCATTGGTCATGGAGTACTTGCTGACAGAGGTGAGTGGGCTATCAGAAAACCACCCCTTCTACAATGTAGCTGATTCACATCAAATAAGTCCATCTTATGCAGGGGATGTGGCATCAGTCCTTTAGGGGTCAAAAGTGACAGTGTAGACAACATATCACAACCATCCATTAAAGGAGATGTGGTGGGTTGACCTTGGCTGGACACCAGGTGCCCACCCACCTACTCTATCACTCCCCTTCCCAGAGGGACAGGGGAGAGAGTAAGGTGGAAAAAAAGAAACGACTCGTGGGTTGAGATAAGGCAGTTTACTAGAATTAAAAAGCACAGCAAAGCCTGTGCATGCAGAAGCAAAGGATAGCAGGTTTTGTTCTCTACTTCTGGAGGTTTTTAAGAAGAGGATAGATGTGTTTCTTCAGGGGATGATTTAGGGGTAAGAGTAGTGTAGGGCTATCGGTTGGACTAGATTATCTTGAGGGTCCTTTCCAACCGTAATGATTCGGTGATTCCCATGAGCAGTGGTGGTCGGCCACTCCTAAGAAGCAGGGCTGAGGTATCCATAGTGGTTCCTCAGCAGGCAGCCATTAGGCAATGAATGCCCACCCCCCTGCTCTGTGCCTTAGCTTTTATACCTGAGCTGACATCATATGGTATGGAATATCCCTTTGGTCAGTTTGGGTCAGCTGGCCTGCTTGGGTCCCCTCCCAGGATCTTGCCCTCAACTAAGGAAGGAATGTTATGGTGCTGGTGCTGTGCTGAGCAGTAGGCAAAACACCAGTGTGTTATCAACGCCCTTCTAGCTGCCAATGCAAAGCACAGTACTGTGAGGGCTGTTATGGGGAAATGAACTGCAGCTCAGCCAGACCCAATACAGGAGATTAAAGTACAATTGCAGAGGCCAACTTAACTTGAGTATTACTTAAGCTTTTGGTGCTTGACATTTTAACTGTTCTGTAAAGTATTGTATAATTTATAATGACGAACTGATCAGCAACTGCCAGTATGATTACTTTCAAACATCAGCCAAAAAGCCAGAGAAAGATTTATATTTGAAACATTTTTTTTTCAATTACAGTAGTATAGAAAAATGAGTGTTCATTTGGTTTCTTTTAATTTTTGTTATGACTAATTTTAAATCATAGTTTAGGAAGTAAAGGTGTGTGAATTAGTAAGTGGTATTTTGATTAGATTTTAAATTGAAATGCATAGTTATGGCATTGGACATACGTAATTAGATGTTTATTTAAATAGACAATCTCAGAATTGCAGTTACAAGCACTGTTCATAGTTTTTTATATAGAGCTTAAATTACAGTCAGAAAAAAGTATTGACCGTTACATGTCTAAAGTGCCATTGCAGGTCTCTAAAACCAATTAAATCCCCTCAAAATTATATGCAGATACTAATATTACATTTTGTGAGGAAATGGTGTTAGGGGAAACCGAGTGCAGTGTTCATCAATTATTTCCTAATTAATGTAACTATGAAACATTTAGGTGGTGGTTTTTGATCTCGTTGATACTTCCATATTTTTCTGGAGTTCTCTGAACTTGTATACTTTTATTTGCAGAAACGGGGAGGGAGGCATGCTGAATGTCATGAAATGATTACTGTGAGAGGCTATAGCAAATAGCAAAGACACTTGTATGAGGTCTGGCTGTGTGAATTATAAATGTTAAACAGCTCAGTGTAATTACATGTGTTCCAGGAAAAGATTTCACTGTGTGGATTGACATACCAGCATTCACCTACATGCATTCAAGTGGCTTTGGCTGCAGCCATCACAGCAGTACTACTGGCTGTTGGAGGCAGTAGTTGGAACAGCCCAGCACAACCACAAAAGGTGTGGGTAAACACAGAGGTTTGTGCTTTCCATCTGCCAGGGTTCTGCTTTCTATGGAGATTCTCAGAGAGCAGATGACATTCATGAGAGTGGTATTGCATATCTTAATACGATGATGCTGAGGGCAACATTTTAAATGATCAAGCAAGAGTGCAGATACAGTTGCTGAGAACTAGGCTTAAAGATTAAACTGAAGCTGAGCTGATTAAACTGAAGAAGAATTTTGTCATAGGAACTTGTCTGCACAGTGGAAGAGCAGAAGGCAAAGAACTGCTGATTAGTTGTTTCTCAGTAATTCTCCCTCTGGATACTGTCATAGTACACCTAGTCATGTGTCCCTAGAGGAACTTACTGCAAGATAAATACTGCATATGAAATTCGGATAACTTTTCCACAAGCTTCCTCCAGCACAACAGTCTGTACAGTGCCTGCATGTTCCTGGTATGCTGGATGGCACCCATAGGTGCCAGTGGGTGTTTCTGGAGTGTGGGTATACAGCTCTTTCTTTCATCTAAACACTGATGTGGTTTCATACAGCTAAGAAGTCTCTTCCCAGGGCTGTGCTCAGATGGACATTTAACCTGCTGCTGGCATCCGGGGACCCGGGGAGAGGTACTTGTACCCAGCAAACCCCAAGTCATCACCTGATCCCGATTATGGTAGGCAAGAGAGGCTGAGCTTCATCTGAGGCTCCTCCAATACAAGTACCCCACATGCTATGGGTAAATGTTATGTCCTCAGTGGCATAATATCCCATAGAAAAAAATCCACAACATGGAGAGGAAAATACGGGTCTGATGTGACCTTTTAATCAATGCTTACATAAAATTATATGAACAGCTGATTTTAAACATGATTTACTTATGACTTTTTGGTTTGTTGAGAAGCTGAGATTCAGGGGATCTCAGAAAGAGATTATATACTTTGCACTTATGAGGGCCAATTAGTTAAGTATGCAGGTCTTAGAGTGTTCAGAATAAAAGGCCTTTAACCAAAACACTAGTCAGTCGTCAGTGACTTTAGGAGCAGAAAGAGAAGGAATATCAAGAACAGTGTAGTAAAAGTGAGAGAGTAGGCTGCCTTAATGAATTGTATCAGAGAACAGCAGGAGCAGAGCTGCTCCCCAGGGACAGAGAACCAGGCTGTGACATACACAGGCAGTTTCCTCACCAACGGGATCAGCCAGGGAAGCACAGTTGCGGGGTTAGCAGTAGGTCCTGTTGGCACTCTAGGGAGCATCAGGTGACAGCAGGGAATCAATCGAGGCCCAAGGCTAAGGCAGGAAATCCAGACAATGAGCCAGAAGCAGGGCTGGGTACAAGCACTGCCACAGCATCTCTGGGACAGGGACAGGGCTCTAGGCTTGGCTACAGGGGGGACTCCTGGGTCACAGACACTGGTAAGTAAAGCTGGCAGATGAGTATGAGGTATGTAAAAAACGAGGTAAATCAAATAATACAGAAGTGGTAGGAATAAGTTTAATCATAATTAAGAAACTGCAGGATGATTCTAGCTTTTTCAGTGCCATGTTTGTAAATGAATCATCTTGCACAAACCAGACAGGTAGTTTATCAGTTACAATCACATGAGCCTTCTGTATCCCTCCTTCTCTGGGCAGAAAGATAACTCAAGCACAAGGAACTGGAACATTGTGATACTTAATTCATGCAGTTACCATCCTGATGGAGTGTCATTTTACCAGAGCCACCTGTTCAGGAAGGAGAAAAGAAAATGCACTAGTAATTTGTATTAGTATATTTATTTCAGCAAGATTTGGTAATGTAAATCAGCTCTGAGCTGGGGAATAAGTGCTAAGCTTCCTAAAAGTTGTATTAAATATTTTCAACTCTTATATACCTTTTATAGGGAATTTTACTGTCACTCTGGGAACTGTGTTTGCATTGTATTAGAGGAAGCTATGTTGTTGAGTAACTACAATTAACTGAGAATAGTAAAATAATAATTACAAAATTAGAATGAGTGTTTATTCATAAAAGAGAAGACACCTTTATAAGCTGTAATTATCTTTTTGCTAATTTGTTCTCAGCACACAGAGCATACAAAGGATGAAAGTCTTCCCAAGCATAACACTAGTAGAGTGAAAGCACTGTGTTAGAGGTGAGGTTTTTATACTGGGTGTGTTGTAAAAGCAGGTCACACAACACAAGTCTAATGGTGCTGAGTATCTGTCACTCAGGGAATACTTATCTGTCAACAGAAGAATAATCACAACTGCAGAAATCCCTTAGTGCAGGAATAATTATTGAAAGGCTAGGGCTGCAGATTGCCACAGCATTGGTAACTTTTTACTTGAAACTAGCTCTCAACTTCGTCTCATTGTTCAGTTTACACACTCCTCCCCCACACTCTTTTCTTCTTGGTGGTCAGTTGTAGATTTTTAGAACATAAATACATGGTGCCACTTGGCTCAAAGAATTTATAGTAAAGCCCCTGTGTAAGGAGAGACTTGATGGAAATAAGATGCACAAAAGTGATCATGAGATAAAGAACACAATAATTCTGCAGAAGCCTTTACTCAGTCACACACAGCTCCAGCAAAGTCTTTTTTCTTTGAGGGGGGAGGAAAGTGGAGGGGGAAGGGTTGTCTTTCACTCCATACAAGTGTTTTGGTTCAATATATAAAAAGAACCATGGAAACATGGAATCAAAGAATCATTCTGGTTGGAAGAGACCCTGAAGTTTATCAAGTCCAACCATAAACCCAGCACTGCCAAGTCACCCTAAACCATGTCCCTTAGCACCACACCACCATGTCTTTCAAATGCTTCCAGGGATAGTAACTCCACCACTTCCCCAGGCAGCCTGTTCCAGTGCTATACAACCCTCTTGGTGAAGAATTTTTTCCTAATACCCAATCTAAACCTCTGCTGGTGCAACTTGAGATCACTTCCTCTTGTCCTATTGCTTGTTACTTGTGAGAACAACTGCCACCTTGCTACAACCTTCTTTCAGGTAGTTATAGCGAGTGAGAAGGTCTCCCTTGGCCCTCCTTTTCTGCAGACTAAACAAGCCCAGTTCCCTCAGGTGCTTCTCAAACCACTTGTGCACTAGACACTTCACCAGTTTTGTTGTCCTTCTTTGGACACATTCCAGCACTTTAATGTCCTTCTTGTAGTGACGGGCCCAAAGATGAACACAGTATTTGCGGTGTGGCTTCACCAGTGCCAAGGACAATCACTTCCCTAGTCCTGCTGGCCACTCTATTTCAGATAGAAGCCAGATGCTTTTGGTCTTCTTGGCCCCAAAACTGACCCTGGGGAACACCATTTGTGACTGACCACCAGCTGGATTTAACTCAGTTCACTACAACTCTCTGGGCTTGGCCATCCAGCCAGTATTTTACCCAGTGAAGCACACACCCATCCAAGCCAAGAATCACAGAATGTTAGGAGCTGGAAGGGACCTCGAAAGATCATCTAGTCCAACCCTCCCTGCCAGAGCAGGATTCCCTAGACCAAGTCACGCAGAAGCCTGTTCAGATGGGTTTTGAATCTCTCCACAGAAGGAGACTCCACAACCTCTCTGGGCAGTCTGTTCCAGTGCTCTGTCACCCTCACTGGGAAAAAAATTTCTGAGAATAAGTAATTTCTACCCCCTAAGCAATTTCGGTGACATACAACAAAGTCAGGTACTGAGACAGGGCAGTGTAGGGTTTTGTAAGATGTTTGTTTCAGCAGAACAGCCAAGTTGTCAGACATCATCCCTGAGGTATAAGCCAAAGCAGTAGAGAGCATTGACAGTAGTGCTGGTAGCAGAGAGTTTGTTAGTTTTATATAGCATGGACTAGGTGGGGATAAGTAGGATAGTGGTAGAGTGATTCCCTTCTTTTTCTGCAGTTTATTTCAAGCAGCAATGATGCATAATGATTTGTTAGTCCAGAGGGCACGCTGGAGGGTCAGTTCTTTCATCATCTATCAGGATTCACTGGTAGGATACACTGGCAATTTTAGGTTAACTGTCAAGAAAATAGGACATGAAAATAAATTTTTATCTCCTATGCTGAAGGCACATTTAGTTAAAGCATAAGAATTATAATTTATTATGCATCATAAGTTTTATTATTTATTTTTTTACAATTAGGCAGGTTTTGATAATGAGGTTTTTTACAGCTATTTAGCTTAAATTGTCATAGCACTGTTGAGATGTTATTAGTAGGAAGCAGCATAGATTCGTTGATGTTTTTAATGATGTTAAATTATAAATATAAGAAAATGGAAGAGAGAGATTGTTCTAGAAATAGTGAAATGCAGTTTAACCAGAACAGTATTGTATAATGAATTGTGTGACTAGAAAGAAATAACATTAACAAATAATAAATTAATTTTGAGATGTCTAACTGAAAATTATGAAGGAAGTGTTGGTTATCTAGAGTATGTGGATAATGACTGTAAACCAGAAGGTAGAAGTAATATATTGGTAAATAATCTAAACTAGGAGCTCAGAGAAATGAGATATAAGGCAGCATTTCTAAGGATTTTTAGTGTGGTAGAGGAGAAAGACTCCTCTCAGATTTGGAGAGAGAAATGCCTATCACAGTCAATTCCTTGAGAGTATCAGTACACATGGTTGACCAGCATTTGACGTCTACTTTTCTATGTGGTGCTGTAAATTGCAGAGTAGTATTTCATACTTTCTAATATTCTAATGAGTGTTCTGCTTTGTGACTTCTTATTCTCTGTATTAAAATTTCTAAGTAACTGATCAGAATGAGATGAACCTAATAATCTAATGAACTGATTGGTGGTGTAATTAATTGCACTCATCTGATTAGTCAGCAACCAAGGCTGATTTACCATCCTTTCTTCTCAAGGCTCTGCACTGATAATGTTTTTTCAAGACTGTAAAATAGATTCAGGAAAGCATTTGAAACTCAGATATGACAGGGAGATTGCTTTATAGGTTGGGAGACTCTTCTTAGGCAATTGCAATCCTATTTGTTTGTTCCTCTAGGATGATAGACTTGCTTATTGCGAGTCATGTATTTTTTTCTGGAACCTAATCTTTATTCATAAGATTTTCAGACTGATAAGTCTACTAAATATAACTATGCCTTAACTATAACTGTACATTGGTTATGTGATTTTGGCTATTATATTTTTCACTTGATTCTAAAACCAAAGCAGAACTGTATAACTTTCCAATGTTTTGATTTACAAGACCAGAGAATGAGCACATTACTAATAATGCTTTTAAATGTTTCAAACTCAAGGGCACATGCAAACAAGCTTACTGAGCTTTGGTGCCTTCCAAAGTATATGACAAAAATATGCAGATTGTTGTAATACCTGATCCAAAACTCTTTGGCTTGGCTTAGTGACAACAGTGTCAGTTTACAAATTAGCATAACAAATGGAAACGTGAAAATAAGAATATAAAATATAGGCTCTTCTGCCAAGCTGGAACCCAGAGTGCATCTGTAATAGCACTGTTTATTTTCATATTTGTACAACTAGAAAGTTACATCTGAATTGTCATCTAGACCAAGTAGAATGCTTGTCTAACACAGAGTGAGAAGCCAAAGTGACAGTGTCATGAGATCCTGTCCAAAGATTTAAACTAGTTTGCCCTCATACAGATGCTATTCTGAGTTATTATGTATGAAAGAAACTTTTTTTCTTTTTTTTTTTTAAGATACAGCTTTTGTGTTTGCAAAGACACACAATCATGTCTTTGTAATGTCAAACTAGAAGATCTTATTTTAGCTTGCAGCCATTTCCAAGTGTCTGCTTATTTGGCAATGTAATTGTCTGCCCAGTTGATTGCAAAATTACTGGGTTTATACCTGAATCACAGGAGTACCATCTTTTTACCTGAATCACAGGTGTATTGTGTTTTTGCATGATCTTGTAGAAGGAATTTGACAGTTGTAGCACAAGGCTTTTTTACAGCACAAGCTTCATTGCTTTCAACTGAATTTGTGTGACTAAAACTTCAGGATGTCCTTCAGATTTTCTTCCACTGGCTATTCTCTAGATATTTAAACTGCCTGTTTAGTCTGGGAGACTGGCTGACTTCTTGGTGTTTCATTTGTACATTTAAACTAAAAAGGTGACCCAAGTAATAACATCAAGTAGCAACATCAGCAAGATAAGGACCTAAGGGAATGTGTGGACAGCTCTTGAGACTCACTGGAATCCATGACAGTCAAATGACTAAGAAAGTTTGAACGTAGGTATTAGGCTTCAAATCACTTTCATTTTTGCTTCAAATCACTTTCCTTTTTGCTTCTGTGGGGTGATGCAACTGTATTCTTTCAGCAAAGACTTCTTCAGAGTGTACCGGAGACCCAATTCTGAGTGCCTTATTAAAATGGAGCAGAGGATGACTCGAGAGAGTACAAACTCTCAGGACTTCTTGAGTTCATAATTTCTTGACAGAGGGAAGAAAGGATGCATAAATTAGCCTTTTAAAAAAGCAAGATACTTAACAAATGAACTTCAAAAAAAACTAAAGTCTATTTTCTGTGGGGTTTGCTGGTTGGTTTGTTTGTTTGTTTTTGATTCCAAAAACTATACTTGTGAAGCTTTTTCACAGATATTTTTGTTAGGGAATTTTATTAAATAATCAAACTACTCTGTTTGGAAAAGCATCATGCATAACTCCTCTGTAGCTAGGACATACCTGCTAACACTAAACAATTTGGGGTAAAATGGGGAAGCAGGTCAGGAACACATTTTGGCCCATGTTCGATTCTGAAGTTGCACCTTTATCATAATCAATTGAGGTATTAAAAATATTTCTGAGTGTATAGAAAAGAGGCCCACGTGTATCCCTGAAAAGCACATGACTATGTTGGGAATAAGACAAGAGGAAAGAACTGTTCATGTTTTCATTTGTTACTACTGGTTGTTCTTAAGCTAAAACAAAGTCCAGTACATCAGAGGATGGCAAGAAATTTCACACAGTTAATGAAGTTGGCTAAGTTCCTTTTCACAAGTTTCAGGTACGAAAGGAAATCCTCTTCCCAAGCTGTTGTATATGTTAAAATCTTGATTGAAGGAGAGATATTTTTTTTTTACAAAATTAAAATTGTAATAGAGAAATAACATTCAAAGGATTTTATAATCTCAGCAGTGTAAGACCTGCTGATAAATGCAGTCAGAATAATATTTTTAAGCACTTAGTAAGTTACTGTCTTTTACAGATAGTATCTTTCTTTTATGTTTGATCTGAACTTGAAAACATTTTGCCTGCTTCTTTTCAATTGCTCTTATGAATGCAGTTGTAATGCCAGGTTTTTTTCTGATAATATAACCTACAAAAAAGAAAAAAGGGAATTTTTTTCTTCTTATTGGAAGAATTTTTGCTCGTGTAGCTCCTCATGCAAGACAAAAACTTTCCCACAGGACTAAACAAGACAAATACAGACTTCATCTTTTAGCGGAGGAGAAAAGTAGACATAGAAATGATGAACAAATAACCTGAATTTTAATACTTTAGAAATTGTTTGAACAAGAGGAAGGCAATTAAGAACATAAAACCAGACTAATTTATAAGCATTTGAAGAAAATAATCTGATAAATAACAGGTAGAATTAGGCTAATTGAAAAATGTTTATGTCAGATCAATGGTTTTGTTCTGAGGAGGGTAACAAGCTGAGCAGGAAAATGAAAAACAGGAGAGAGATTACTTTACAATATTGAAGCATCTGACACAATACTTTTGAATTTTCACGGTAACCAGAGGAGATAACCAGGGAAGAAGATAATAGACCAGTAGTCTTTCCTCAGGGTATGCTTTCACATAGGTGTTTGGGTGCATGGTGGGTTATGCCTGCTTCAGTGGCGTCCTTTTCCGCTAATTTGTCCTTTTGGTTCTGGGTCCATGCAAACATTAAAAGATGCAGTGTCCTTTGACCTGAGCTAATGCTGGAACAGTTAGTTCGGGTGCAAGGAACAACGCAGCTCTACCAGTGTTTGTGCTAGGTTGGTCAGCCGCGTGGAGAAGCAATCAATGAGAATCTGGAGAGAGCTGTTAGCAGTAGTCTTGTAGCTCTTTCAGAGCTAGTTTCTGTATCTTCACTGGCTGCTCTACTGTGTTGTGTAGGTGCACCTCCATTTTTCTGGTACTAGCAGCAAGGAACCAGAAACCCCTCTGGACATCCTTTCTTCTTCTATTCTCAGTGGTGTTTATTACTGTACAGAATAATACCATGTAACAAAAGTTAGGGAGCGTATGTCTCTTGGACTATCAGCTCTGAGTACCTATTTAGAGGCCATTGCTGAAATGCTCCTCTTTCTTTTCCAGCTGTTGGACAGCTGTTCAGATTACCTGAATTACCTGGGAAACTGAATGTCACCTTGATGTTTCATTTGTACATAAGACTTAAGCAGCTTTTCAGGGTACATCCAGGATTCTGAATTTGTGAAAATGGTGCCTTTTCAGGACTGTTTATCCTCTTTGGCCTAAGAACTTCTTGTTGCCTCCCAGTCTTCCTGAAACAGATATGATTATTTTGGCTTTAATAAGTCTTAATGGATTCTTCTTCTGTGACCTTGCTTCCCTTCGAGGCCGTTTACACTTTAGTCAGCTGCACCTTCTTTTGGGCACAACACCTACAACTCAACTTCACTCGACTACGGTCTTCTCTTTGTTTTAAGCCTTCCTTGTCTTATTCCATCTGGTGACACCCAGTTTTCAGCTGAAATGAAAAGTTGATTTCTATCCACCTTCTTTGTCACCACAGTGAGTTAATACATATTTATTATATTCTCCTGCTCTCATTATCTGTCACTCTTCAAACCTGCTAGGGTGTGGATTATTAAATTCTTTCTAATGCAGAAGTGTGTAACCCTCTTCTGAATCTTTTCCACTTCTGCCGTATCATTTTTGAGATAAGAGGGTCAGCATTGCACACTGCAATGAGGACAGTGCTTACAGTGTTGTACTCTGTTTTAGTTTATGTTGCTTGCCTGATATGCCTTGCTGTCTATTTTGTTCATTCAGCTGCTGTTGAGTATTGAGCTACATCTTCATGAATGTCTGTTATAATTCTGAGGTTTCAGTGGTCAGTTTTGAGCCCAACATATTCTAAGTAAAATTTTCTTACGTACATTAATTTTAAAACCCTGCAGTACGTCCCTGTTAGCCCTTAACTTATTATTCTGAGTAACTTAGTATCTTCAGCAAACTTTCATTTCATTGTTCATCTTCTGTTTCTCATAGGTTATGAATCATTCACTCACTAGTGACCACCCTCCATTGTGAGAACTGACTATTTATTTATTATATTTTAACAGTTACCTGCCCACCTTCCCATGGTTGCTTATTCTCATAAAAGTGTGTTTGTTAGGGATCATGTTAAAAATCTTTTGAAAAGTAAAATAAATACAATCAGTCAATCTATCTGATCCTTCTAGGTCCCTTCCAGCTCAGAATATCCTATGATCCTATGATCCCTTATCTGTCATACTTACTACTTATGCATTTCATCTCCGAAGTGCAAAGGTAGGATTGTGAATCAGCCTTCTTGACTCCCCCTAGCGTATCTTATTTATTCCTAAATCTTCTGTATTGCATTATGGTTTACTATAGTTTATAGCATTTTTCAACATGCTGTTGTATTTACACTCTTTCAATCCTGTGATACTGAAGTGGTTTAAAGTGAGAGGCTGTAATGGTAATGGCATAGTTAGATAGCAGTGAGCAGTTCAGACAGTACCATTAGAGATTCAGATGGTGGCCTCTTAACATCTGCAACATGCTACAGGTTAAGTACAGTGTATGTTGAAGCAGAAGTGATGCTTGAATTATGCCTGATACTCTCTCATTTAAATTCATACAACCTTGTGCTTTTCAGTGGAAGCTGCAGCCATTTGAACGCCTTAGGATTGGCCAGTTTATTGTACTGCCTCAGATAAGAAGGAAAAAGGAAAGACTGCTGAAAATAGAAATCTGCTTTTCCTTTTTTCTAGATCTGCTGCAGTCTCTGGGCATGGCTGAGCAGCTGTGTGGTCCTTGGCTGCTGTCCACAGCCACCACACCACGCTTGTGTATGATAGGTCTATAACATATATAGAGTTGCATTTGGCAACATTACAATTCTAAAAGGAGAAAAATGTCTTCACATTCACAGAATCACAGAATTGTGAAGTTTGGAAGAGACCTCTAAGATCATCAAATTAAACCATCAACCTATCACCACCATGCCACTAAACCATGCCCCAAAGTACCACATCTATATGATTTTTAAACACCTCCAGGGGTGGTGACTCCACTGTCTGCATTATGACCTTCTTAGTCAGCACCACAGCAGCATCTTCCCGAGGGCAGTAAGTAGCACAATATTATTTCAGCTCTTACCAGCTGAATGAACACTGGTCATACTAACTTTCACCTCCTGCAGATAGTGCATTAAAAGCAGTACATGCATAAATAGCTGAGCATTAATGAGAATCAACCTCTGTCATGCAGTGATTACTACTACATGTCAGAAAAACGAAATACCAAATAAGAAATTTGCTGCAGGTTGGATTCTTTTGTACCGTAATTTAAATACGTCCTGAATACACTATATGTAAGTCTATGCCTTCTATTCAGATAAAATTTGCTCTTCAAATGAAAATACATAGCAAAGGGGGAGAAGGGATGTTAGACCCTTTTTTATCGTTTGTTTCATTCAGATAAGGCTATGGTTTATTATACCATGAACCCTTACCAAAAATATATCTAATGCCACAAAAATTTATTTTTTTTAGGGAAGTTTATGTTCTTTTCCACCACGGATTTCTTCAAGACATATCAAAATAGACAAAAATGAAGTTAGAACTTGATTGCTTCACAGATTATACAGAGAGGTCACTATAAACACTGCAGTTAGCCTCAGAATTGGACATGGAGAAGCACAGCAGTGAAAGCTACCTGTTGAGTGCTTGACTTGGTAGGCTAATTGCTCTGATGTTTTGAAAATGAAAGATATGGCTGAATATTCAAATCTAAATCACATTGACATATCATTTGATAGAGAGGTTAATAACCAAGACTGTGTCCACATTAGACTGTCAGATGTTTGTCTAATTGCAAAGTATGCTGTCACAAAGTTAAATGAATTCCTAAGAGATAAAAACCTGGGGCCAAATTCCTTGTTAATACAAAATGGTCTTGCTTCTTTTATCACTCCTCTGAAGAGCAGCTTATAAAGAAGTATGTAACTGGTACTAAGGGCACTGAGCAAGAAGTAGTCTTGTAATCTTGCTAATAGAGCATTGAACTGTCATTGAAATCAAGCAAAACTTAAAGGAGGATCTGTGGCAGTGACTGAAAAATCTATGTTTATTTGTAATTACTTCCAAATAATTAGCTGACTTTGTAGTCACTAAAGCCTAACACTTAGAAATTCTTAATAATGAAGATGAACCATCTTGTGTTTTCTATTTTTTGTCGTACTACATTGTTGTAAAGTTGCTTGTGTCTCAGAAACAGCATTATTAGCTAGTTTAGTTTTCAGCAGTAAGGGATGATAAAAAGAAAGCTATAGTGTACAAACACTTATTGGAAAAAAAAAAACCAAAAAACACCAAAACCAGAATTTGTCTAAAAGTTACAGTAGTTACTGTAACTAACTACTACAGCTAATATATTGACTGTATATCCAAAGGCTGCAATTAATACTTAGGAGACTCAAGGTTTACTCCATTAGAAAAATCCCTTAAAACTGTATAGTCATCAAGGACTGCTGATGGCTGTGAGTACACTTGATGGTTATGTGAATGATGCTGGTTGTTTCTTTTTGCTGCCTGTGATACCTTACTAGACCCTTGCAGCAAATAGCCTGAATCCTTGTAAAAACAGCTGGAAGTACACAGAAAAAGTAATAGCTCTTAAGTGATCATCTGCTACATTGCAGAGCATCTCAGAGGATCATTATAATTCTCTGCAGCCTGTGATGGGATTGGGGATGCCAGCTTGCCACCAAAACAAGGCTCTGTCCCTGAAAGGGAACGCTTCGTCCATCAGACAGAAATAAAAATGTGCAGCATATAAGAAAATGCATGTAGAGGAGGGGGTTTGTGTATGTATTTTACTTTTGATGTATGCATTTTTTAACATGCAATTATTTACATTACATTTGTGTAATTCTGCTGGTTTCTGCCGGTCTAAAGGACTCCTTGTCTTGTTAGATTCAAAATGTCAACCTATACCTTACATACACACTGTGAGTAGAGTTTCACAGAATCAGAGAAAGTTAGGAGCCAGAAGGGACCTCGAAAGATCATTTAGTCCAACCCCCCTGCCACAGCAGGATTCCTTAGACCAGGTCACACAGAAGCGCATCCAGACGGGTTTTGAATACCTCCAGAGGAGACTCCACAACCTCTGGGCAGTCTATTCCAGTGCTCTGGCAGCTGAACTGGGAAAACATTTTTTCTTCTATTCACACGGAATCTCCTATGCTTCAGCTTACAACTATTGCCCCTTGTCTTGTCACTGGGCTTCATTGAGAAGAGCCTGACCCCATCCTTCTGACACCCACCCTTCACATATTTAAAAGTATAGATGATGTCACCCTTTAGCCTCCTCTCTTCCAAGCTAAAGAGACCCAGCTCCCTCAGCCTTTCCTCAGAAGGAAGATGTTCCAGCCCCTTCATCATCTTGGTGGCTCTGTGCTGGACTCTCTCCAGTAGTTCCCTATCCTTCTTCAACTGAGGGGCCCAGAACCGGATACATTATTCCAGATGTGACCTCACCAGGGTAGAGTAAAGGGGGAGAAGAACCTCTCTCGATCTACTAACCACACCCCTTCTAATCCACCCCAGAATCCCATTGGCCCTCCTGGCCACAAGAGCACACTGCTGACTCATGGTCATCCTTCCATCTACCAGGACCCCCAGATCCTTTTCCCCTTCACTGCTCTCCAACAGGTCAGTCCCCAACCTATACTCATACATGGGGTTGGTCTTTTCCAGGTGCAAAACTCGACAATTGGCCTTGCTGAATTTCGTTCATTTTCTCCATGCCCAACTCTCCAGCCTGTCTAAGTCTCACTGAATGGCAGCACAACCCTCCGGTGTGTCAGCCACTCCACCCAGTTTAGTGTCATCAGCAAACTTGCTGAGAGCACACTCTGTTCCCTCATCCAGGTCATTAATGAATAGATTGAAAAGTACTGGTGCCGGTACCGACTCCCGAAGGACTGCACTAGACACAGGCCTCCAACTAGACTCCATCCCATTGACCACAACTCTCTGACTTCTGTCCTTCAACCAGTTCACAATCCATCTCACTACCCAATCAGCCAGACCACACTTCCTCAGTTTAGCTGCAAGGATGCTGTGGAAGATAGTGTCAAATGCTTTACTGAAATCAAGATAAACCACATCCACTGCTCTCCCATCATCTCTCCACCCAGTTATGTCCTCCTAAAAGGCTAGCAGGTTGGTCAAACAGGACTTCCCCTTGGTAAACCCATGCTGACTGCTCCTAATGACCCCCTTGTCCTTGATGTTCCTAGAGACAGAGTCAATGATAAAGTGTTCCATCACCTTTCCAGGGATGGAGGTGAGGCTGACCAGTCTGTGGTTACCCGGCTCCTCCTTCTTGCCCTTTTTGAAGGCTGGAGTGACATTTGCCTTCCTCCAATCCCCAGGCACCTCTCCTGTTCCCCAGGACTTACTAAAGATTATGGAGAGTGGCCTGGCAATGACTTCTGCCAGCTCCCTCAACACCCGCGGGTGCATTCCATCAGGACCCATGGATTTATGGATGTCCAGATTCCACAAAGAATAAAAATTTTCTAGGCAATCAAGGTTTGGCTGGGCTACTTTCACAACGGAAAAGGTGGGTTTTTTTCCTGAAAACCTGTGCCTTGTCTCTTCATATCTTTTTAAGAATCCAGAAAACATGGTTTCACCTGTTTGGAGGCTAACACAGGAGACATACACGCTTACTTAGTAGGACATATTACCAACAGTAGATACTACTATTGCTCCAGTTTAAGGTTTGCACAGTGATCTGTAAATTCACAAATCTCAAATCACATTTTATTCCCTGTCACACTGACAGCTGCAGCATGGTCGAGTTAACAGTGAGAAATAATAAAATGAAGATGGCAGCATGCTCTCTTTGACAGCTCATGTAATCTGGAATTTGCTGCTCTTTCACAAAGCTACATAGCCTGAAAGTGGTGATATTAGAGACCTTCTGTGAAAGATCTCAGTTAACAATGCTTCCTTCAATATAGGTGAGATGGGAATAGTTAGATAAAGGGATGTTTTTCTTTTTAGGTAATAAAAATATTATTTTTGCTAAAATGTTGATGCAAGGTTTGTATTTGCTTTGTTTTTAAGCTATTTCCCATGTAAATAATACCCCAAATCTAGGAAGGGTTGTAGTAGCTATGAGTCAGTGTAGAAACTAGACAGAGACTTGTCAGAGAAAAGGGAAGAGCAGTTATGGGAATTTGGTATATCTACCTCTTGTTTACAAAAGCAACTGGAGCATAATGAAGAAGGATGATAAACAGAAGAACTGACCTCGATGGCTCCTCAACAGAGCACAAAGAAATGCACTGTCTATGCAAGATGTGCCCTAGTGTATCTGTATTGCTTTGTACAAAGGCCTCATATTCTTTATTTAGCTGTAAATGAATAAGGCAGACACCTCACAGCTCAGGGACTGTAGGGCTGTCTACATTGCTGTCTTGGTGAGGAGAAGTTTCTCCTGAACTTGGAGGGGAGCAGAGAGGCTGCCAGTCTCTGCAGGCTCTGGAGAGCCAAGGTGACATGCATTTGGCCATGCTAGAGAGGAGAAATTACCTCAATGAAAAGATCAGAGAAAATGTATTTCTCTGTTTCTACCAATGTCCAAGTCTATTTATTTGGAAAGCTTCCACTCAGTATATGTAACTGCAGAAGAGCAGGAACCCTGGACATGCTATGTTAGTACAGACTGTTAAATCTACTTCTGTGTAAAAGGCTTCAGTAGTATTTCAGATGTGCTTTTTTTTTTTTTTTTTTTTTAAACAGTAGTGTGCTGAGATCACTTCCTCAGGATCCTTCTACTATTTTATTTTGTACAGTTATTTTGGCTGGATGTAGCTCTCTGTCTTTATCTTCCTGGTGGATGGGAGAGTGGAATTTCAGATAAAAGAAGTCCACTAATCCCAGGTTGTCTTTACTACCCACCATACATTCAGATACATTATTCAGCTTTTCCAATGTGTGCTGCCCTTCTGGGATTTCAGGTGAAGCTGTTGCCTTTAATAAGGGGACAGTCCACTCCAAATACACTTCAAGCAGAGACTGCTGTCCTGCATATATATTGCACAGACACTGTTTTGGGAGAACCAAATTTTACTTTCTTATTTCTGTAACCCAAGGGGAAGTCAAAAGGTTTCTTTCACTTCAAAGGGAGAGCCAATGGAGGATTTTTTCCAACTCTGCAGACCTCAATTCCTGGGTGACAAAAGATCTCCCCATGACCTGGAGGAATATCCCTCGTCTGCTGCTCTTACAGCAGGGGAAGAGGTATGGAGTCGAGGGACTAGAAGAACAAGATAACACAAAACTTCTATTTCCATACATTGACACTAAGTGTATAGGGCTGGTGTGCTTTTTTCTGGTCTTTCATTGTATAAACTTCAGTAGTGGGGAGAGAGGAGCTACAGATAAGCCATCTCAGTAGAGAGCTTTCTTCCCCTGCTGTAGGAGAGTATGTGAAGAGCTTTACTCCATTCCTGAGATTTCTGGTTCACCAATTTCCAAATCAAAACTGCTGTGCAGATTTGAATGTATTTTTTTCTCAGGGAGACTTGATGTTAGCAAGCATAGGTTCTATTCATATATGTTCATTCATACATATTTGTTTCTTTATAGATCAATATTTTTAAATCTATCACACACTATGTTATTCTGTAAATTTTGGTTTAATTGTGTTTTTATAGATGTATTCACAGTGCCCTCTGGCCTTGTCTAAGGAATGCAGTTCTAATAAGCTGAGGTCTTAAATTTTGCAATGTAAAACAACTTGTGAGTAACTATGTAAAGAGGAGATTGAGGCATAAATGTTCTTTCAAAATGAGAGAGAGAAGGAAACACTCATGTAAAATCAGAAGCAAGCAACACCAGGTGTTTTATGTTATGCTTTGATAATATTTTTCTCTCAGAGAGAGAAGAGCCCTAACTCTACAGGGCTTTTTAAATCCTAGGAGATTTCTTTGGTAAAACCGCTTACTTTTTAAAGCCTGATTTGTATGTACCTATGCACATTTTAAAAACACTTTCTCACTGCTATAAAACCTATTTAAAAAAATATAAAGAAGAAAGAAAAATTATCAGCCCTTCTCCAAATTTTAGTAGGCTGTGAGTCTTTCAGCTCAGGTGGGTGCATGCTGCTTGGCCTCTCAGCCCCTTCCTGTGGAGGACCTGATGACTTCCATTTGTTCCCCTCTGTGTTACATTTCCTGAGCTCATTCATAGCTGTCTTCATTATTCACAGCTCTGAACTGATGAAAGGAGAAAAGAAAACCACGTGTTTTATCTGTATGTCAATTGTGAGAAGGTTTTTGGAGGGAGGTGGTGACTCTTGCTGTTGCCTTGCAGGAATGTCAGCTCTGCTGGAGAAGAGGCCCGCAGAAGGATGAGGGAGTGTGATGGCCTGACGGATGCATTGCTGTACGTGATCCAGTCTGCTCTGGGGAGCAGTGAAATTGATAGTAAGGTTTGTCATCTTTGTCTTTTTCAGGATTGAGAAACCCAGGTATTCAGGGTACATAGGACTATAAAGTGACGGGACATTTTTAAAAATGCATGGCAAGGGATGTCTTAGCAAAGCATAATTTAGCCCATATTTTTATTTTGCTTCTGTTGAGCTTTGTATTGTTGTGTGCCAAGTATTGGATTTGTGTCTACTGGTGTAGTGTGCAGAGGTAAGCATGTCATCCTCTCACTTGAATTATTAAGGGAGAAAATAGGATAGTGGTTTAAGAGCAAATATGTCATATTCCGTGTAAGGTTCCTTACACTGCTCTGCCAGGTTTACCTTAGAATTGGTTTTCACTACCCAGTAGGAGACAGAGCTTTTAACAGTGAGGTAGGCTTACAAGGCAAGAAAAAAAAATTTTAAAAATTAGACAATTAATAAGCAGTTTTGCAGTACAACTGACATGTCTTCTGTGAAGAGGATCAATGAATGCTTTCAGTAACAACTGTTTTAAGATGCATTTAAGTCAGCTTTACTTCTCTGAAAGTACTAGGTTATGAACATGCTTCTTCAAAAGTGAAGGCCACTGCCTAATGAAAATGGCTCCAAGGTATTATATGTTGAAGATTTGTAATACATTAAAGTATTCCAGAGAAGAAGAAAAATGCTAGTTTCAAATACCTTTTGCTTTCAGTATATTGTGCTAAATTAATTACAAGTTGCTGCTGTAGGGCAACCTTGGTCCATTTGCAAATCCCTAAGAATTGCAGGAGAAAGAGCAGCCTTTTAAAGTTTTAAAGCCCTCTGTGTTTGTATTTCTAAATGATCCTTCACAGACAGTTGCCCATGGACCTCCGTCAGTTTATAGATTGGAGAGAGAGAATCTCCAGAACTTTCGGGTCATTAGTCTGAACCAAATAGGTGAAATTTGCCTATGAGTTTAGGGGACTAAGAGAGGAATTATGAGGTTTGTAGCATGTGGTGCTGGGCTAGCAGCATGGTTTTGTTTTTTTTAAGAAAAAAACTCAAGCCACCCAAAAATCCTCACAACGTAGTAGTCTATAATCAGTTTTCCATTAATAGAAGTTTAGCAGAGTGGTGATCAGATGAGGCCCACCCACAAGGTAGGCACCACACTTGCAGTAGAGTTCAGAGCAAACTCAGCTGCTGTCTGCAGCCAGCCACCCCCCACATGTCACTGCCACCTTCTGCAGAGCCCCCAAACATGAGAGCCACCTTAGCTCCGTGGGCTTTGGAAGAGCTGAATTGGGAACTGTTTCAAAGCTCCCTGATTGAGATGGTCTAACAGAAAGGAGAAGTTAGAGAGGCCTTATTGGAGCAGAACAGGGGGTGGATGGAAGGAGGAGGAAATTGGCTTATGCCCCATGTCACAGTTCAGCTGTTCCTTTTTCAGCAGTTTCATTGTAGGTCACTGAGCTTTTTTCAAGATTGTTTTACTGTTAAAAAACCCTAAATAAGGAGCACAGTAAACTCGTTGTTTTACCTCTTCTTGTTAATACAGATGTTCTGTTTATACTCTCATTTATAGCTGTGATGACTTGGAAAAACAGGAGGCTAAGTCACATGTGGAGGGAAAAATTAAATGAGAGGAAAATTATTCTTCCATATCACTAAAAACTGAAATACTGAAAAACAGGATCTTGCCCTTGCAGACTCTGGAAGAGGGTGGGAGACTTGCAAGCAAATGTGGAGTTGTTAATGTAATTCCTTGTGTTGGTGAAGTTGAGTGGAAAAAAAGGTGCATAAATCTTAGCAGCATTACAAGCATCTTAGAAGTGTTTCTTATAAGCATGTAACAGGAAAAAGCTATGCTAATTCAAGTTAAAGTGATAAAAATGAGTTACTTACATGTGGTTACCTGACAAAGTTACTGTTCATAATTTTAATTTGATCTTTTAAGTAGAAAGACTACAGAACTCGTTTTCAGTGCCCTTACCATGAAACTGAAACAATGAGGAATAGAAGGACCATTGAAAGTTGAAAGCTACAAGTCAAGGAGTGAAGTCTGTCCAGCTGCATGGCTAGAATCAGCTTTCTTGGCTTGTAGGAGGTTTACCTTAGTGAAAAAGGTGCTGGCTGCATTTGAGCTTTGGAAGTTTGCTTATCAATTTTTAGTTCGAGATAACATTGTCCTTTTGGTGGTCTCAGCTTACATGTTTTTGACATGCTTAGAATTTTAAGTGCAAAAACTATTATTTGTAAAAAACGAAATTGAAATTTAGAACCCTAATCAACAGACACAAAGCTTCAACTTGCAGAGGTAAACATTAGCAAGAGTGAATAAAATCCACATATGGAAATATTACAAATAAGAGGCTGCAAACAGTTTTAAAAGCTTATGGTTACTATGAGATCTGCAAAGCTTTGGTGTATGAAAGATGCTCTAAGACCACTTTTTACACACACAGAGATGCATATATGTATTTCTACATGTATATATGTGTTTGGCTGGAGATTTCAAATTAGTACAAGTCATCTATCTTCATCATGGCTAGGCTTCACGAACGAAGATTTGGGAAGGGCTCTACCCACGTTTGTTGCACACGCGTTGGTGCCTAAAAAGTCCAATACGAGATAGGCATGTACGGTTGCAAAAGACACAGCAGAAAGACTCCTTAGATGGTGTGTTCTGCAAGGCACGATTCTTTCTGCGCTGTCGTTTCTCCTCAACGGAGATTCTGCGTGCTTTCTCAAAAGCATCTGCAGCATTATAGATGGTGTGTCTCCAGGCCTCCCTCTTGGAGGCCAGAGTAGACCAGCTATGAGGATCAGTGTGGCCAAGGCTGAGATGTTGTTTCAGGGAGTCCTTGTATCTTCTCATTGGAGCAGCTCTCTTGCGGCAGCCGGTGGCAAGTTCACCATAAAGCAAGATCTTAGGGAGGCGGTGGTCCTTCATCCTTGAGATGTGCCCTGCCCATTGCAACTGTGTTCTCAGTAACATGGCCTCAATACTTGTGACTGCTGCTTGTTCCAGAACAGATGTATTGGTCACATAATCTGACCAGTGGATGTTGAGGATTGTGCGGAGACAGCGTTGATGGAAGCGTTCTAGGAGACACAGGTGGTGGCGGTAGATGACCCATGAATCTGATCCATACAAGAGAGTAGACAGCACTATGGCTCTGTAAATTCTGATCTTTGTACATCTATCTTAAAAAATAAATAAATATTCCTCTGTAGATGAGTCTGAGTTCAACATAATCTCTGGAATGTCATCACAAAACCTGCGTGCCAAATGTGTATCTGGCATAAGCTCATACAGTATATAAAAGTAAATGAAGCCCCATCTGTTGCTTCACTGGTGAATATGGCAGAGTTTGACAGAGCTGAAAGGCTCACAGTCATTCTGTTCTGGATTAATGAAGCACCAGAGCTGGGATCTAGTGACTACTGCTTTTTATCTCCATGGAACATCAGGAACAGTTGAAATAAATATAGGTAGATACAGACTGGCTTTTTTAACCATGCTTTCGCTCCCTCCAGAAAGCTTATGTCCTTCTTATTAGGGATAGTCAAACCAAACTGAACCAAGTGAATGAGCAGGTTTCAAGGAACTGCTTTTACACTTGCAGAAATTGTGTGGAATTATCAGTGAATTTTCCTCCACTGGGTTTCACTCCATTTCTGCATTACTGCCAGCATCTACTACAGAAGTTGGGACAAATATCTATTTGAAAGGGAAAGGCTGCCCACAAGGCATCTTACAACTTGGCTAGAAGCAGTAAAAGCAGCAAGACTTTATGATTACTAGTCTTCTTCTGGTACTCGAGAAACATCATCTGTTCATCCTACAAGTACTTGTGAAACAGAATTTGGGTCCTGTTTTTCTGTTTACATAGAATTTAGGCCAGAAAAAGGTTGTTTCTGGTTTGAAAAATAAAAAACAAATCAAACTCAGGATGGATTGCCATTTTTTGTGTTTGTAGCATTTTCTATTCAATGAGATGGGAGTTTGCTGATGTTCTGTGTGTTCAGGTTCTGTTAATCACCTTATACCTTGGCTTCTGTTTCACATGGGGATCCAGCATGAAATTCAGAAAAACTTCTGGAAGAATATTGTCTAGACTGCTGATTTCTTTCCAAAAAAATTTCTAAATCTCTTAAGCTGTGGTTACCTGGGGAGCACTCAGAAATAAGCAGATAGGAACTGTGCTGGGAAAATGTATGTGCAAAGTTTGATGATATTTCTTCTGCTTTGTATTCAGAGTGAGCAAGGGAAGGATGTTAACTTATTTTCTGATTTTTGTTTTCTGTTGGCTTTTTTTGTCACACTTTTCAGACCGTTGAAAACTGTGTGTGTATTTTGAGGAACCTCTCATACAGGCTAGCTGCAGAAACATCTCAGGGACAGCAGATGGGAACAGATGAACTTGATGGATTACTTTGTGGTGATGCCAATGGAAAAGACACAGAGAGTTCCGGTTGCTGGGGGAAGAAGAAGAAGAAAAAGAAATCACAAGATCAGGTAATGAAAGTTACTTGCAGCTGCACTGTGAGTAGTTGAAGTGCCCATCATTTGAAATATTGTAATTAAGGCACTGTATTAGAAATGAAGTGCATGATGCATGATATATAAAACTGTTGCCATTGTTAATTAGCTAAGAGTTTAAAGCAGATTGTGGCTCTAGAGTATTGAAATACATTTGCTTGAGAAAGTTATGTTGCATGCTAGCACCTGGAAAAACTGTAGTAATGTGTACACTGCAAATGTCATAAGTACTGTAGAATGCTCAGTGTATTAAAGGAATCCATTTATAGTGAAATTGCAAGTCTTAACATTCAGATGTAATCTGGACTTTGTACTTCCACGCAGCTGCGTTTGTGTGGAGAGGCCTTACGCAAGCAAACAACAGGCTTATACTTGAATACTTATTTGCTTCACAGCTAGTCTTGTAGTCTGATTCTGCATGTTGAGAGAAAACTCTACAGGTCTGAATCAAGCAATATGAGTGCATGTTAACAAAACATGCATATATTAGTATATTTAATGTTATTACCCAACAAAGATTGAGAAGTACAGTCTTGATAGTTTCCTCAAGTTATTCGAGGTGCTGCAACATTTTATTTTATGTAACTGGAATTTCAAAGTGTACTTATCTCCTTGGTTTCCCAATAACTGAAAATTTGGGGAGTGCTTACAGTGCAATTATGGAGAAAAACGTTATTGTATCATTACAAACACTAAATGGCAATGAGAAGGGCTACTGACATACGAACTTTTTCAGATGACTAGTGCTGGCAGCAGGTGGTTTTCCATCTCTTCCCTAGGCTTAGTCTTTTCCATTGCCATTCATTTCTGTTCCAGATTGCTCAAAGAAAATATTCATTTGAATAAGCAATTAGGCACACATGATATATAAATGATGCAAACCAGTATTGAAAATGTTCCTGAGGTCATAAAGGCAAATTTTGTTAATGTGGAAAAGTTGCAGAAACATTAACAAGCTAAGATTCAGGTACCGGAAAATGCAGCACTCATGACTAGTAGGACTTTAATTTCATCTGCTCTCCTAGTTAAATACTGTAGTCATCAGATAACTTGAATTTATTATGGCCTTTTGTTAGGATTCCTGTATTCCTACAGTGAGATAAAAAGTGCCAAAGCAAACTAATTTTACTCCATAAATCAGTCATCATCCCTGTTCCTGAATTAACAGTTTCCACATGCTCTGCTTGCTGTTATTCAAAGTGCAGGAACCAAAACAGCATGTCTGGATGTGCATGGGTCATACTGCAACTCGCCTTTCTCCTTTGATGCTCTGTTTACCAACAGGAGTGCACAAACACAGAACACAAAAGTCCTCTTTAACTCTTCCTTTTATATTCCTTCTGCGAATTCTGGATCTCAGGTTCATACTTTTCACTGTTTCAATGTCCCTGTCTTTGTACTTCAAAGGTTCACTATAAAGATCTTTCTCCTTCTCTAAGCTAGAGAGCTAATCTCTTTTGCCTGGTTTCCTTTGCCATATACGTCTTTCTGCCTCCTCTTAGATACCTTTTGTCTCTTTCTGTGAGCCTTCATTATCAGCATACAGCATGGTAAAGGTCTCTTCAGATGTGTTTGTATTTGTCTAATGGAAAGGTTTAGTGGTTTTTTTAATGGAAAGAAAGGTGAAACTGTGCATATCTTTTCAGGTTTAGGCTTTTCTGCAGTAAGGAAATAAATGTACTCTTTCTGGAACTAATTCTGCAGTGCCTGGGACCACTTTGCCTTACTAACATGATAAATACTTTTCTAAAGATTTTTACCCTTTCATCTCATTTCCTTTAAATCTGGACAGCCTACCCCATTTTGCTATGTACCAGTTCTCACCTGTGGGTGTTACTCAGTTCAGGAGTTTAGGGAGCCTTGTGAGCCTTCCACAGAGTGCATTATTCTCACCCCGTGATTCTTGACTGTTGTTGACCATACTAAACATTTTAAAATGTTACCAATGTAAACAGAATGCTACTAATACCAGGTGTGACTGAGATGTATCAGCAAGATCACCATGCCAGAAACAGCTCTCCCAAGTTACCCTCATAAATGGAAAAGAGAAACAGAGGAATGTTTTTCATGTAACAATGCCTTTATATTAATAGCATAGAGCTTGACCCACAACTCAAACTGGGGTAAGGGTAAAGGTAATTTTAATTTTTTTTCCCCATATATGTTGCAAAAATATATCCAGTTGGCTTTCTTTCTGGAAACTACTCAGTCAAATTATGAAAAAAAGGTCTTTCTCCTTCTTTGGCTCTGTGGTCATCTTGCATTTTTTCAGGACACCAGTAGATTGATACTACTGAAAAGCAGGAGTAACAGGAAACCTTCTTCTCAACTGTTTTGCAGTCAGGAATACTGTGGTTACTGTAAAATCAGTATTCTTGGATGTTTTGTTAGAATTGATTCTTTTCAGGCAAGGGTGTCTAACAATAGGATCATCTCCTGTTCCTCACGTTGGTCAGAATTCACCCATGTAAACTAAGCTGATCAACACTCTCTGCAGGAGAACATTTTCACATGTCCTTTCACTACATACTGCCTCTCTATGTGCTGACTGCTGCCCTGTGTCTTGCATGTGTACCTATTTACAGTATGAGTTCACCATTTTTCTGCAAGACTTACATTTGTCCAGGCAAAGTCTTCATAATCTCTTTTCAATTGCAGTGCTTAAGCTGTTAACTGCTGCTTGTCCTGTCCCTCAGAACATACCTCATCCTCTCCCCCAGATGCTATTTTGAGTGCTCATTCCTTTAAATGCCTTAGCAGGGAAGCTTTTATGCCCTAAAATATCTTATAATACAGTTCTGAAGGTCATGCTTATGATGGACAATGTTTTATATGTAAATAACGAAGGCATACCTATGGAATCTTCATAGGATGTAATGATTTGCAACATCTGAAACACTGGAAGTGCTGCACACCACTATGGATTTGGAAATCTGTGGAAGAAAAACTCAAAGAAGCAGAAGATGAGAAAGACATAAAAGTAGTCAGTTAGCCAGATGCCCCATGAAGGAAAAGCACTGAGCTTCAGGCTACTTTTAATAGATCGTTCACGTGGAAAAGTTCTTCACAAATGTAAAACCAAATCTTTCTTTGGGCTTTTTTTTATTGTCACTTAGAGATATGCAAAGTGGAGTTGAGCCCAGTAATAAAACTGCAGTCATCTACCTGTGTGATTCCTTTAATAGTTGAGAATTTTCTCTTTCCCCTCAGGTGAAGCACAGGGTACAGACACATCTCTTGAGAGTTGTGACACCTCAGTACGGGGGAGTAGATTCCAGCTCTGCAGACTGCAGCATTCTACATCCCCTGAAAATATGTTTTCAAGGTGTAGGTGGCATTTGTGATATGGCAGTACATGGCATTCTTGTATAATAAAATGGACTGTTTCAGTCTTCCTCAGAAGGTAGTTTACAAAATGATATGGGGAACAAATACTCAGATTTTAGTGAATGCAGTTTTGAAATTTTCTTTTCACAGCATCTTTCCTCCGTCCTTCACTTATTTTCTCAAGTGTGTGTTTTCTTGAACTCCTGAAGTCACCAATATGGGCATTGATAGGGTGGTCTTTAATTTTTAAGAAGTATTCAGCTTACCTAAAAGCTTACAGTAGTAAAACTACTGTAATTGGGCAATAATAATACCAGATGTGTCATTTTAGACAGTGGATGTGGATGATGTTACAGTTTTCTATACTTAAAAAAACCCCAAACCCGTACATGGTTTCTAAAACCATAAAACAGGAGAAATCTTTCGTAACAGTAAAGTCACTTTCTCAATGGTTTTATCTGTAAAGAAAGTAAAAGTTAATTTCTTTGGTTTATATTTAGGAAACAGTTATTCCTGTTTCTCTAGGTTATATTTCAGTTGAAGTCACACATAGTTACTTGAGGAGAACAGAAATGAGTGGTACTATAAAATAGGTTTTTCTTTGAAAGACCTTTCAAGAAAAGAATAGAGTATATTTTTCATTAATGACATCAGTTATCTATACCAATGGTAATTTCTCTACTCAAATAAGACATTTTTCTTTGTTCAAGTCACATTTAAGTCTAATAATACCTTTCACATTACTTAAGGACTTCCCTTAGTATCACAGAAAACAAGTGTTCTCCTCATTTCAGAATAAATGTAGGCATTGTTAAAAGAACCCAATCATTCCTCTCTCCAGTGGTTTACCAGAACTCAGACAGGTTCTTGGGGTGTGTGCTTTGTCACACAGATTTAATGTCAGAAAAGACCCAGCCCTTCTAAAGATTCTAAAGATAAAAGCCAGGTGTAGCATTCAGTATTATATATGGAAAAATGGAAAGCAAATGGTCTGTAAATGCCTTAGGAAAAATAAATGAGACTCACCTGGCTGTGTCAGACCCCAAGGACTGTAATTCCCTGCTGTGACTGTTCCTCATGTTCTCTCTGCTGCTTACCAATGATCAGCTGTTACTGAGTCCTCACCCCACAAAGCCATCCAGGGGTAGAGGCCCTCATCTCCAATTAGGACATTGTAGACATCGACCTCTCTGTCTTGTATCATGTCACTCTTCAGATGGAAACTAATATTTCAACCACTGAAAATCCTGCTGCTGCAGTTGGTATGCTCACTGCTGCCAACAGGTTCATTGTTTGAGCTGCACAAGAAGCAAGGATTATGATAAAAGGTTGTTAGGGAGAATAAGGTGCATAGTCTAATTTCAGTAAAACAACCAGGGAGTTGTCATTAATCCTTACTTTGTTTCTTGTTATGCAGTCCATTATACACACTTGTAACACTATTTCATTTCTTTTCCATTCTTCACTAATAAAAACCAGGCTGACTTCTTGGCTTCACACTCCTGTCATTCCCCATCTGTGTTCATTCTTGTAAACACAGAATCTAGCCGCAAATTTGATTTTTTTGATTGGAAGTGACACTTTTGAAATGAGCCTGGCCTTCTCTTTCACCTTCTGTCAGGAGCCTTAAGGTATATATCAAGCTATATAGCATTGTGAATCGACTGGCACACCTCTTTATCATGCTTGCTAAGTGGGCTGTAAATTTTTCTGTCCAGGTGAAACAGCAGTTTTAAGGCAATAATATTTCAAAAATAATAAAAAAATATAGCTGTCAGATATGCTTTTTCATGTGATGAGACCACTATTTTACAAAGTATATTTCAATACTCTATCAAGCTATACTGAATTAATAAACACAGAAACAAAGAAATGACATTGACTTCTGAATCTATCTAATAATCTAAACCAAGGTTTAGGGATGAAGAGCTATATTGCCAGTATGTTCTGCTCAGGAAGGTTATTATTTCAAGTATTGATTAGCAAGAAATCAACTATCTTCAACAGCTCCAGGGTCTAGTTTTGAGCAAAGATAAAATGCAAGCATCAAATGAAATTATTTTTCTTAGCTAAGCATAGTGGTATTAAAGACTTTTTTAAATGCATTGACAATTATTTGAAGAATGTGACCTACAATCAGAAGTATAATTTGGATTTATTCATATCTGATAGATAATAAAGATTCAAGACAATGGAATGTTTTGAAAGCATTCCAAACACCTTTTTCCAAAATTGTAAACATTGTTGCATCATATTGGGGAGGTTATTGTTATTTATGCAATAAACTGTGTCCAAAAATTGCCCAGTTTTGTTGGGACTTCATGTTGGTGGGACAAATCAGTAGCTCTGCTCTCTCCCTCTCCTACTCTTGTAGTCTCTGTGTCATTAGACACCTTCATTTGTATTCACCAGTCTAGGCCTGGATGCCTAAACTGAAATTTGTCTTCATTTAAGCAGCAGCATTCCTTCCTCCTTTTTATCAATTGCATGGATTCCCATCACCTCTGAAAGCAAGCTCTTTTCATGAATTTTTGTTGCTTAACTTTAGATTTCTGCTCTTGACAGCACTGGCCAATGCATCTCTTATATAAAGGTTTCCAAAAGAGGTTATTGAATTGGCATGTCTAGGGACAGCTGGCACAGACTGCCACAGCCACTAAGATAAGCATGGTGAGAAATCATTCTCCTCTTACGGGACCTACTAGTTTAAAAGTCTTTGGCATTTCAGAAATGCTTTTGATGAGCAGTGTTTAATTGCTGATATAAATTTTGTCACTGCTGCTAGAAGGAGCACGGCTACAGCATTATCAGACTAGCTCAAACGCCTAGGATCATTGGAGAGAGATCAAGATGTGTTTAGTCACTGCTGGGGTTTGAGTCTGTTTCCCATATTTTCTTTTTTTAGTAGTGATATTTTGCACAGACTAGCAGAAAGTACTCATCTAATAAATGAAAATAAAACACTGTTGATTTGTTATCACAGGAAAACTTAACATGATGTGATACTCCTTAATAGCAAACCCAATTAACTCGAAGTTGTTAGTATAAAAACTGAAATATGGACAGTGCACTTCACTTACTGAATTGAAGCCTTCCCTGATATTTAAAGGCTGAGGGAGCTGCATCTCTTTAGCTTGGAAGAGAGGAGACCAAGGGGTGACCTCATCTATGCTTTACAATATGTGAAGGGTGAGTGTCAGGAGGGTGGGTTCAGGCTCTTCTCAGTGAAGCCCAGTGACAGGACAAGGGGCAATGGCTGTAAGCTGAAGCATAGGAGGTTCCATGTGAATGCAAGAAAAAAAATTTTCCCAGTTCAAGTGCCAGAGCACTGGAACAGACTGCCTAGAGAGGTTGTGGAGTCTCCTTCTGTGGAGATATTCAAAACCTGTCTGGACGCGCTTCTGTGTGACCTGGTCTAGGGAATCGTGCTGCGGCAGGGGGGTTAGACTAGATGATCTTTTGAGGTCCCTTCCAGCTCCTAATATTCTGTGATTCTGTGGTTAGTACAATTACACTATAAACATGGATTTGTTTTCAATAAAATGAGAAAGAAGGTCGTAGATAATCTGTTGTGTGGTATGGGGGAGCCACTTGACAAGTGATCTTTTTTTGCTCTCAAAGTTCCTTAGTAATGTGAAAACTCTGGAAACTTTATTTAAGTACTCTTACTCTCAAAAGTCTGTTGTTCTTATAGGATCATAGGATTGTTGGAGTTGGAAGGGAGCTCAAAGATCATCCAGTTCCAAGCCCCCTGCCTGATAGGGACATCATCCACTAGATCAGGTTACCCAGGGCCCCATCAAGCCTTGTCTTAAAAGCTTCCAGGGATGAGGCTTCCACAACCTCTCTGGGCAACCTGTTCCGCTGCCTAACCACCCTCATACTGAAGAACTTCTTCCTAATGTCCAACCTAAATCTACCCTCCTCTAGCTTACACCCATTTCCCCTGGTTCTATCACTATCTGACCTCCTAAAAAGTCCCTCGCCANGAGCGCACAGTGGCGGCTCATGTCGACCTTCTCATCCACCAACACCCCCAAGTCTCTTTCCTCAGGGCTGCTCTCAAGCCAGTCCTCGTATCGATGCTTGGGATTGCCCCTACCCAGGTGTAGGACCTTGCACTTGTTCTTGTTGAACTTCATGAGGTTGACATGGGCTCACCTCTCCAGCCTGTCCAGGTCCCTCTGGATGGCATCCCTCCCCTCCAGCATATCAACCGTAACACACAGCTTGGTGTCGTCGGCAAACTTGCTGAGGGAGCACTCGATGCCACTGTCCATGCCGCCGCCGAAGCTGTTGAACAAGACTGGTCCCAGTACTGATCCTTGATGGACTCCACTTGTCACTGGTCTCCACTTGGACATGGATCCATTGACAGCCACTCTTTGGGTGCAGCCGTCAAGCCAGTTCCATATCCAGCGAGTAGTCCATCAATCAAACCCACATTCCACTAGCTTGGAGACCAGGATGTTGTATGGGACAGTGTCGAAGGCTTTGTTCAGGTCCAGGTAAATGACGTCAGTTGCTCTTCCACTGTCTACTGATGTCGTAACCTCTTCGTAGAAGGCCACCAGATTCGTCAGGCATGATTTACTCTTGGTGAAGCCATGTTGAGTATACCCAGTCACCTCTTCATTATTCTTCTGCCTCAGCAGTTCCCCCAGGAGGATCTGCTCTAGGATCTTAAAGATCTTTGGGTTTGAATTTTTTTTTTCTTCTTCACTTTCTTCCTTTCTTTGCATCAGTTTCAGAAAATTAGAGATTTGTATCTCACCCAGATAACAAACTGTATGTCGGCTTCAACCACAAATACGTGTGGGCAGTTTCAGCTGAGGGAGGGAAGCCAGGAAGGAATATTTGTTTATGGCTTTTTTTTTTTTTCTTCCTTAGCATAAACTAGAAAGAGTAGTTGCATGCAGTCATCTTTTTCAGAGGGTCCTACTACATCTTCAGACTATCTTAAGTAGACCTTACTGATCATTCCTGATGGTCTGCAACAATACAGCAACAGTTCCAGTAGTTCTTTGAGTAGAATTGTTCAGCACGCTGCCTTGGTTCTTTAATATTGAGCAAAGTGAACTACAAAGCAACTTCTGCCATGCCTTCACCTCTATTTGAGAAAATGGACTGTTTCACTCAGGCAATTGATGTTTATATTTATGAAATACAAAATAAATGAGTGAAGATCAGGAATATCTCTTTTGCAGTAGCTTCTTTTCTGACCTGTATCAGTCCTGCATGCCCTGCAGTGGTTGAGCTGGACAGCTTCAGGCACTGGTCTCAGCTAAGTGGAAGATGCCAGAAGCCATTAAGATCTTTAGTGAAGGGCTAACTGAGGTCACACATGCTGGAACGCAGAAGAGCTGAAATGTGGAGACAGGGAGGATGTGACAGGTCATAGTTGCTTGTGCCCCCTAGCTTCTAGAAAGCAGCTACAGTTCTGTCACCCTTTATCACATGACCTTGAAGAGGCTACCGCAGGCACAGCACATATGTTATACGTGGTTGGCAGTGACACCGTCCCCGGGCACGCTGCTCAGCCACCATGGGCACACACAGCAGCTCTGAAAATAGTGCAGATTATCCACTGTCACTAGGTTTACTGCACCTTCACTGCACATGCATGTGCAATACCAAAGACTTCTATTACCCTCTCAGGGACCCTCAGTCATGACAGTCTCTTGAGGAAGAGGTCTCCCCCCACAGCTGGTGATAAATCTGGTCATGCTAAAAGTGAGTCACAGGAAGGGCAAGGAAATGCAGTAATATGTCTATTTTTTTAAATGTTTTTTCATTAGTGTCAAAAAAGAATGTCAAAACCACATTAAATCTTCATTTATCAAAGTGTCATTTCTAGTGCTTTATGTGTACCAGCACAGCATGAAGATACATACAGCTCAATTTATATCAGCTGATTTTCTGTAGTCCTTGGGATTATAAGAGTGTAAATATCCAAGGTAAAAAAAAAAGTTACATCCCACATGGGGCTAGGACCAAAAGTTCTGATTTGGTAGTTCTGACACATTTATAAATTATATGCACTTTTCCCCTGAAATAACACAGTAAATACCCTGTATTCAGTTGCATAATGTGTCCATAATTTGTGCAAATTGGAATGAGACAGATGAAGACCTGAATTTGTTCCCTGAGACATCACAAGTCATTTGTTAGAGGACTTACTAATGTACAAAGTGTATATCTGGTGTGAGCTCAGATTTTACCTGTAGGATATTTTCCTCATGTGTTTCCCAAAAAATTCTGACAGCACAAATGATTGAATTCCAAGAGTTGAAATAAGAAGCAGATTCTGATACACTTTTGCTCTATCAGAATGAATGAGCTGACAAGAAGTCATTTCTGGTAAGGATGGTGATTTTCCTGTAGTTTTTAACCATCAGTGGGTTTTTCTGTGCCAGCTCTTTTAAGCTACAGTAACTTTGTACAGTGCAGTGGGTTTCATACGTGAGGAGCTTTCTGGTTTTCAGTAACTGCTCATGTGTATTAAATGGTCCTAATAGCTTTCCATTTTCATGTTTGTTCAGCTTTAATTTAGAAGAAAATAGTGATTTGCCTTCTCAGTGGTAGTAATCTAGCAAAACCTTGTTAAAGTTATGTTAGTTGTTAATGAGACTTGATTGATTTTCCCTTAAACTATATGTAGATTTTTAAAGTTAGCTTAAATAAAATTACTAAATTAACTGTTGCAGGTCTAAACAAGGAATTAATTTGGCTTATGCTATCTCCCTATGTCTAGTGGATGTTTAATGTTATGTTACACACTTTTTATCTACATAATCAGTAAGCTCTAACCTAAATATTAAAAGGTTTTCTTTGTATTGTATTGTGCAAACTGCATGTGGCAGAGGTGTTAGAAAACAGATTTTATTAAAAAGTGGAGGCTTGTTCGTAACAGTGGTATTAATGCTATGAATTTTCTAAATCCCTTTGTCTGTACAGAACAAAGTGTACATGATATGTATAGATAGAAATCACATTTTAAAATTCTTAAAATAATTATTACATGTCATATTTTTGTTTAAAACATCTCTTAAGATGTTTCATGCTTAGCTAGTATTGTGTATTCCAGTGGAGAGGTGAATCTCTCTTCTTCTGGAACAAAGTTTCTCTTTCTGGTAAGAGTTGGTTTTGTGCTATAACCTGCTGCTTGCCCAGATTTTAATCTTGCCCATTTTGCATACCAGATTAGGGTTATTTTTATCAAAACTCTCTGTGTGATGAGAGGAAGACTCTTATTTTGTGAAAGTTGGGTTTACTGACTACATCAGAGTCTCAGGCAGTATAGCTGACTGGCTGTATGGCCAAGTGCGTCTAACACTCGCACAATGAGAAGTCAGAAGAATTTGTGCAGTTGGGGAAGACTTGTCCTACTTAGGCCTTTCAGGTGTTGAAGGGCTCATGGCCTTGAATGATTTCGTTTTCCACAGTAGTGCTTCATGATACTGTTTTTTTCCATCATGAGAAGACAGAATGCAGAGAACTGAGCAGGATGTGAAAAAGGAAAATCTCTTCTTCCCATGCAAGTTCTAGATTTGTCTCTTAAGATACATTCATGTTCACTGTGCTTCTATTTCCACACAAAAAAATCAATGCAATAAAATGTGGTTTTGTTGTGTCAGCTAGCTAAAACACTGTGATTTCTGCCAATGCTGTAGCTCTTCTCTACAGATTGCTGTATAGGAGATTTGATTTCTGTATGAGGAATCACATGATATGCTAAAATTGAGAATGACTTCTTGCAGGCAGATGCCTTCATGCATGCATGCATAGATGTTCTAGATTCAGCAGAGACAATTCTCAAGTGTTTTGCTGGGTTTTGCTGACAATTTGATTTGTATTTTCCAACAGTGGGATGGTGTAGGACCTCTCCCAGACTGTGCAGAACCACCCAAAGGAATCCAGATGCTGTGGCACCCTTCCATAGTCAAACCCTACCTCACACTTCTTTCTGAGTGCTCGAATCCAGACACACTGGAGGGGGCAGCAGGGGCACTGCAGAACTTGGCTGCTGGGAGTTGGAAGGTAGGAATATTAACCTAATACATATTTCCTCTTCAGTTTGAAAAATCCTCTACAGATGATAGCAAATTAATGACAGAAATGTATCTGATACATTTATCTGAATGCTCCTGGAAGTGGAATAACCCTTCTGTTTTCACAGAGGTATCTGCAGTCAGATTTTGAGATGGTATTTTAAGAGTTCTGATTTGATACAGATAGTCATATCATAGCAACACTCAGTGTACAGCAGTGAAAATCACAGTGATCAAATCAAATATGAAAAATTGCCATGGAAAACCAACATCCAAAGGAGGAGAAGCATCTTCTTTGTGAATCTGGGTGATAGAGCCATCATAAATGAACCAAAAATATCACCAATGACTATCTAATGAAACCATACTGTCTCTTAAGAGAAACTAGACAAGTGCAGAGCAAGATACAAATGATGTGACCAAGATGAGTAATCTGTTTGTTTTAAAGAATAAGACATTGTTAAAATACATCAACAATATGTTTAAATAAGTACAATGAGCAAGGAAATGCGCAGTCAAGGCACTCCATTCCAGCTAATCTTAGTTTTCAATTATATTCAAAAGGTACATTTTTGTCTCTTGCATTGTTTGCAGTGAATTGAGAAAAACAAATTAAGAACTCATTTATTAGATTTTGAAAATATTTCTAAATTTAGAACAAATGAGTAAAATTCAAGATAACAGTTGAGCATGGTTTACTTTTTAGGGCAATTCCTTCATTGTGTTCCTGATGGTAAGTTGGTTTGACTGGGTGAAAGTAGTAACTCTCATCCTATTGTGTGAACATAATGCATTGATTGTAAGTTAACTTATCGGGGGAACTGTTTTCATTTACTAGGAAAACATGCACGTATGGGGAAATGCAGTTATTAAAGTCATGTCTCACAAGATATCCTGTTGTATTTTAAGCAGCTGGGCATTTCTGTATGATATGTAAATACCAATTTAATTAGTCATTCATCTTGAAATGTTAGCCCTGATGCTAATAAGTCATGCTTTTCTTCCCCATAAAGATTTATTGGAAGTTGAGTTGACATATTCAGTTGATCATCAGAGGCATGTGATATTTCTGGAGCACTGTGTTCCACCAAACTTATAAAATGCCTTTGACTATTAAGTTCAATAACATATGAAACAAGTAATATAGTATCTTTCCAGTGATTTTTGTCCTATGAAGTGCTATGTATGGACTGTGCCTGAAAAATCATTATACTCTTATTATTCTCATATTGTAGACCACATCAGATTGTCTAGTTCTGGCACAGATGCAGGATAAATGTGTTTCATCCATCTGGGAATGGGTGTAGCTCTTGTCCAAATGAGAAAACAATGCATGCATGTTTGCCAGCACTCATAGGAGTGCTAAAATCTAACTGATATCCCTTCTCCAATTTCTAATAAATATGTATGCCTGTTGTCCTTTAGTTGGCAGAAGTGTACAGGGAGAGAATGGAAGGCTCCACAGAGCTCTTTGGCAAATGCCAGGTTAGAAAAACTGATTTGAACTTTAATGCTATCTGTTCTGATAGCATGGGAAAAACTCAATTGGTCTTGTGTTGCTTGATTTTGTAAAGGTTCACAGATTTCGTTACAAGTGATATGGAGACACTAAATGAATATCCTTAATTTCACATGTCTTAGTAGCCATTTTTATGAGGAGAATAATCCTCTTTGGGGATTACATAAGCATTGATATTTCCACCTTTTGACCTCTCTTTTCCATTGCTGAAATATTCTGGATATAAAATAACTGAAATAAAAGGTAGAAAACTCTTAAAAGCCAGGGTGATTCCTAAGGGATATTTTCTTTTTTTTTTTTTAGTTCCTCCAACAATTTGTAATTGTATAAAGAATGGCAATATATTTTTTTTGCTTGAACTCTTTCAATAAAAATTTCATGATGGACTGAAAGAGAAAAAAAAGCAAACTGCATAAAAACTTCTGTTTCTATTAATAGCAATAGCAATTGTGGGGTTTTTTCCAATTAGCATTATTTTAATGCCAAAATATCTGAGACAGCCAGTTCACCAGGCATGCTCACACACTCCTGAAGATATGTTCTCTTCTGGAAAGAAAATACAATGTAGTTGATAAACTTAAATAATTCTTTCATAGCTGTTTCATCTTCATTCCTCGCGGTATAAAGCTGCTTAATCCTCTTCAGTGATGTTTACATTTAGCCCATATCTGTGGCTAAACTATAGCACTTGCTCTATCACCCAATGACCCCTCCTCAGCAGAGAAGAAAGGAGAAAAAGAAAATGGGAGAAGGAGAGGAAACTTGTGGGTCTTCTTGAACTGAAAATGGATTGAATGAAACAACAAAACTTATACCAGTGCCAACATAAAGTTATACTCAGCCCAGTGAAAGTACAGCAGTCAAAACTAAATGGAAAAGCAGTCCTGAGAAAGGAGATCAGAAAGAGTTCAAGCAAGAACATGAGCCCTATCCTCAGCAAACTTCCCTCTTTATACTGAGCATGATTTTTACAGTGTGGGATAGACCTTTGAGACAATGCAGGTCATCTGGCCTGGCTGGCTTAAAGCTACTAACAGCCTGCAGCCCATGGCTGGTGTAGGATTCTGCCATTGCAAAACCAGGACAAGTGATCAAGAGGTAACACTCCTTACATGAACAGTGCTTAGCCAATGCTATTATGAAGGAAAAGTGAGCAGATAAAAGAAGCCTGAGTAATTTTGAAAAACTGAAAAATTGAGTAGATTTTTAGTATCTGCCGCTAGAATTAACAGGTGATATGTGTCTAGATCCCCTAGAGAGCTTTTGAGAATTTCAAACACAAAAAAGAAAGCAGAAATATGTAGCTTTAAGGATTGATAGCTGAGAGAGGCTGAAAGTTGTCATTATTTCAGGGAATATGGTTTCCAACTGATACATACACATAAAATCAACACATATGCATAATAAATCTTAATATTTTAGCACTGGTTCAGTTGCAGGAATTCCTTCTAAAGCCAAATGCTAACAAAAAAAAAACCAGTATGGCATATCTTTTATATTTATATATATGTGGCATATCTATAAGTACATTAACCAAGATGTGTTTATATAGGGAGGACACTGGTACTGGAATCTGAAGAAAGCAAACCTATTTCTTTCGCAGAAAACTACATGCATATCCTCACAGACCTCTCCTTTTTATTTATGTACTTACTTGATGCATCTATTCAAAATCTGAATGACCCTTCTGGAGTGAGATGTATGGATACAACCAAATACATAATCCTTTGGGGGAGATTCGACAAATTAAAAGTTTTCCCCAATTGTGCCAGGATACCACTTCCAGCTCTGGAGGCTGAGTTCCCAGAGAAAATCTGATCTGACTGTTAAAGACTGAGGCAAAGAAAGCAGTAAGTACCTCAACATTTTCCTCATCCTTGGTGGCAAGCTCCATCCAATAAAGGATGCAGATTCTCCTTGGTCCTCCTTTTGTTGCTTATGTAGTTACAGAAACTTTTTTAGTTGTCTTTTATGGTGGTAGCCAGATTAAGTTACAGTTGCAGTTTGTCCCTTCTAATTTTCTCTCTACCTTGCCTTACAACATCTTTGTAGTCCTCCTGAGTGGCCTGCTCAGCTTCCAAAGATCATAAATTCTCTTGTTTTTTCTCTGCGTCCCAGGGAAAAGCTTCCTGTTCAGCCAGGCTGGTCTTCTTCACCACTGGCTTGTCTTACAGCACTTGGGGATGGCCTGCACTTGCACCTTAAAGATTTCCTTCTTGAAGAATGGCCCCTTTGCCCTTCAGGACCATTTTCCAAGGGGCAGTGTCCTGAACAGGCCAAAGTCTGTCCTTCAGAACTCTAAGGTAGCAGCTCTACTGACCCCCCTCCTTACTTGTCCTTGGGTTCCTTAACATCAGGAACAAGCACTGCTCTAAGTCTGGCATTTGCATGAGGCCATACCATTCCTTATCTAGTTCATTCCACCTCCTTTCCTTTCACTTCCATGTTTGATCATACACAGCAAGGATTGATAAGGCTCTTTGGTTAGAAAGCTGAATGTCCCTACTTTTGATCCTCAACAAGTACAATACCCATGTGGATGGGGCTTATGGGTCATTTGCCTGATCTCTTGAGATAGCTAGATGCAATCTCAGTCTCTGTTCCTTAGACAAGCAACTACATTTATTTTCTTAATTCTGTTCTAGAGAAATCTGACTTTCATGGGAGCAAGAGCTCCACAAGGTAAACTGTTAAATAAGGAAACTGAAAACATTAAAGGGACAGAATCAGTCACAAGGTCAGTGCAGCTACTTTGAAGAGTAGTATGAAAAGAGTTTCAAGCTCCTTACCATCCAGAAACTTACGGTTAATGAGTATTTATTGTCTAAAGCAGCAGACATCTAGGTTATTAATCTCTCTCTTGTCAGGCAAGGACGTATTGTGGTTTCCTTGTCAGACTTTTCTGATGACTCAAATTATTTCCAAGAAGGAAATCTTAAAGGTGCAGGAGCAAGCTGTCCCGAAGTGCCATAAGATGAGCCAGTGGGGAAGAAGACCAGCCTGTCTGAACTGGGAGCTTTGGCTGGGACTCAAGGGAAAAAAAAAGAGAGTTTACCAGTTTTGGAAGAAGGAACAGGAAACTCAGGAAGAGTATAGGGATGTCGTTAGGTCATGCAGAGAGAAAATTAGAAAGGCAAAAGCCCAGCTAGAACTCAGTCTGGCCACTGTCATAAAAGATAACAAAAAATGTTTTTACAAATACATCAGCAACAAAAAGAGGGCCAAGGAAAATCTGCATCCTTTATGGGATGGGGACTGAACACTGCCACCAAGCATGTGGAAAAGGCTGAGGTCTCTGATGTCTTCTTTGCTACAACCTTTAATAGTCAGACAACTTGTTCTCTGGGTACCCAGCCCCCTGAGCTGGACAGGGAGCAGAGTAAAGCCCCTGTAATCAAAGAGGAAGTAGTTAGTGACCTGCTACTTTACCTAAATGCTCACAAGTCACACTCACTGAAAGAAAGACATTGAGGTGCTGGAGTGTGTCCAAAGAAGGGCAGCAAAGTTTGTGATGGATCTAGAGAACTGTGTTTGGAAAAATCATTGTAATGGCTCTCAGATCATTTTGAATGCACAGTACATACTTGTTCTGTAGAACCAAGAATGATGAGGTGCAGTCACAGTTACTTCTGAACTTCCTCAAACATTGACATTATCTTCTGTTAAACCATTTGTTTATTTAACTGTCTATCTTTACCCACCAGATGTTTTCCTTTATTTTTTTTTCACTCTTCAAGCTTGACTAAGATTATGGAGCAGGAGGACAGTAACCATTTAATACGTTCCTCTTTTCGTGGCACAAAGATGTAGTGGCCTAGTGGCCTACCAGATAGCATCATTTCTGAGAAGAAAACTCTGCAGTCAGAGAGCAGAGTCCCTAGGAAGTGCTTATTCTTTTCAGAAATTGCAAAACCATAACCAAGATTTCAGAGCCTTGCTCCATCTATGTAAGGTGGTTTGATTTCTCAAGGATCACAGTAGAGTTATTTGAGTACAGTAGACCTTTAATTTTCTAAGTGAAATGTAAACACATGAAAATATTCCTTTTTTTTTGGATGGATGTTTTACGTTGACTGTGATCAGACAAAGAGGAATATTGATCTTTGAGTACTCATTGATCTTTGATTATTCAACATGCAGTTCTCTTCCAGGATTTATTGTTCCACTACTGTTAGCAGACAGCCCCTTTCTAAGCGTCTCCCAGCAAATTCTGAGTCTCTCTAATCTTCCTGGTTCCTTACATAGTAACTTGGTTTGCTTTCTCATGATTGCTGCCCTAGTTTGGCTTTTATTTTGTAGCTTATGTCTCAGAATTCCATTTAATATTCACTATCTTGATAGGCTTTGAGTCACAGTGTTGGAACTGTACCAGTACAATGCAAATTGTAGTCAAAGCTGAAGTGTGTGATGGTGAAACACTGTGCAGGTACTCCGGTAACGCTGATGTCAGTGGCAGGAAAGTGAATCTATTCAAACTATCAAGCATGTACAATTGTTGGTTTTCCATGGAGATTTTTTTTTGTTTTGGTTTGGGATTTTTTTTCTGTTTGTTTGGGGGTTTTTTGGGGGGGAGGATTTTTTTCTGTTTCATTTTGTTCTGGAAATTTCTTCATTTTTAATTTGATCGACTGTGCTGGTGCTCCACAGGAGAATAAAGAAAATCATATGAAGTTCTAAAAGAAGTTAACTGCCTAAATACTTTTCAATTTTTCTGGATAAAGAAAATAAGTTTTATCTAGATTAATTACCCTTTTGTTGAGTTTCAGCCTAATGTAATCTTAATCCCTAGAGGCACTGAGCTCTGGAAAGGATCCTTTATAATAATAACTGTGGCAAACTGAAAAATAATTTTCCAGTTTACTGTATTTTTCTACTTAATCACTATGACAAAAATAGAAAGGGAGCTACTAATGAAAGTGGACACAGGGATGCACTAGGTGCCTTCAAAGTGATGTGTAGTAGTTATGCCCCCCGAATTCAATTATCTGTAAAGAGTGTTCCTGCACAGATTGTGGGTCCTGTGCTTGTCTATGAAAATTTAGCCACACTCTGATATAACAGTAATGATTTTATTTTATTTTTTGGCTTCTTGTTCCCTCTAAAGTGTTTACTGTTCCCATAGGAGCCCTTTCTCTTTACAAACTGAACAGTTATTTGATCGTTGACACTGCCACTGATTTGTAGAGTAACAGGATGATTAATTATATTGGCAGAGTGCCTCATTTACCTACTGATAGGCAACAAACCCTTTATCTCTTTTCTTTTTTATGATTTTCATCTCTTCTCTTTTATACTTCACTGAGCTCATATTAGCAATTGACCTGCAGCATGGCAGTGCAGGCACACGTTTCACCCTGGCTTTAGGCAAACAAAAGGCTCATCAGTATATGCAAGAGCGAATCAATTTTTCCATTCTCTGCGAGAGTAAAATAGCCCTTTTGAGGCATCACAATTCGAGCGTTCCTGAAATCCACACAGTGCAGCATAATTGCTTCCAGAGATTTGTCCTAATTTGCAGCTGAAGGAAAGAAACACGGACAGTTCTTACCACCTTCCACACAGAAAGTTCTCCAGAGTCTTGAAACAATTAACAGACATTTCTGTCTTTCTGTCTAAGCTGTATGACTTGGAAATGCAGATGAAATGATAGCAAATCACACATTGAGGAGTCTATGAACTTTTCCCAAAGCGGATGACAGCCTGTGGAAAAAGAGAACTGGGGGGGAGAAAAATGTACAATGGAGATGAGAGGCTGTGTACATATTTTTCTTCTTTTCCTCCTTTGTTTTATGTATGTATGTGCAAATGTGCATCTGTAAAACATTATATCTGGATTTTTACCCCATGAAAACTTTGGAGCTGTATTTTTTACTGTTGTGATCAAATTAATTGGTTCATTACAGATGCTGAAGGCTTGCATGTCATTTATTCAGTAAGGAGGTTTATAGTCTCTCTTTTTTTCATATTGAGTTATTTCATTGTTTCTCCCACAACATCATCTACTCTCCTTAGTGTTTAAAAAAACCATTTCTTAATTTGTTTCTTTTAGACTTGTTTTTTTTAAAGAATGATGAAAATACTGCAACCCAGGAACTTTGTTGTAAACCTGTATTTCATAAAACATCTGTTTGTATTTGTATTTTCCCTTAGTAGCTGACTAAAAATAATCAAATGAAAACTCTTTACTGAGGTTTTAATATGGAGGGTTTTTATAATATAGTGAGTAATCTGTAAGAACGTTTTGGATTCTCTCTGGTATTGAATAGACACAATTTAAAACAAACAAACTCCCCACTGATTCCCCACGTAATCCGTATTGGAGGTGCTACATCTGTGAGTACTTTTGCAGTAAATGACAGCATCTTTCAGCATACTGTCTGATAGCTTAAACTCTCACCTCCACTAGACCAGCTCACTTCTTTCTCAAAATAGTCTCACTGCTACCATGAACCGTCACTTCAGAATTCACCTCGTAATCACAGCAGACACTGCAGAGGCCTTCCCTGGGAGAGGTGTAGAAAATACATCACTGGGAGTTCTTAAGTGCAAGGGCCTACTGCTTTGTGTCCTCCCAGATGCAGGCGAGAATGTGTTTAGCTAGCAGGTAAATATATGTATTTTAAAATGGGAAGCTTAGAAATCCTAATTTGGTGTTTTCATGTCATCCTTTATATTTAATATCCCATTACAATCATATTGCGTTACTGCGCTCAATGATGCAGGGAACCCCATGTCTCATTTACCTGACTTGAAAGCTTATCATAGCCATTATCACTTCTGCGTACAGCAAAGTCTGGCCAGCTGGCTTTTGTTATGCATAGTTACTACACAGAAGAAATAATAAAATGATAGTCCTTAAATGCTGGTTTCTTTTCCTTTTTCTGAATTCCCCTGAATGACATAATCTGGAATGAATTTACATTCCAGATATTGCAGCATTGCAGCCCTTGTCTTTCTCTGTATTTACTATTCTTATCATAAAGTATCTTCTGGCTTTTGTTATTCAAGGGACCTGTTTATAGTATAAACAGATACTAGCTTTTGAAGTGAGCTCTTCAGCTGTGGTAAGGAGAGGCCATAATAGAGGTTAAGCATGGTCTGTTGACAGTGAGTGTGCATAGCTTTTTCTAATGCTTTATTTCATGGAATTTATTTTTACTGTTTCTGGAGGAACGCTATTGCAACACAACTGTTCTGTTTTGCTTTTTAAGGAAGGTTTGTCAAAAGAGAAGGGCCATGATGATCTGAAAATTATAAAGCTTGTCATCATAGTTTCTGAAATATTTGAAAGGCTAAGGGCTTCCAGAACTTTGTCTTCACCTTCTAGGTACAATAGCAAGATAAGAATCCATGCCCTAACACTGAAAGGAGGGAGAAGCTCTGCTTCAGTAAGTTCCTTTCAACTGTCAGTACAAGGAGCATGAAGGTGAACTTCATGAAAATTCCAGAGAAGAGTTCAGGATATGAGAAGGAATGTATGCCTAGTAGATGGCTAGCTTTGAAGCAGACCTGCACATCCTGACGCAAAAAACAAAACATCTCAGATTTGGCAATACCCATAGATTTTTAAAACCATAAGGTCACAGGTTTGGTCTTGTTTATATTTTTTCAACTTCTGGAGCTAACAGTGAAATGAAAAAGAGGATACTGTAGTTAGTCTTTTATCCCTTCAGATGCTGGGAACTCTTAAGTTGAACAGCGTTGGATGGTCCTTCTAGTTGGGCACACTGCACAGATCCCATTCATGGAGAGATTTACTGGTGTGATGATCTTCAGAGCTGTTAGAGGATTTGTTTAGAAGTAAAGAACTGTAAAAGAATGTTCATGTGAGAACATGCTGCTTTGCTTTGAGATAACGACATAGGCATGCCAGTGGTGTTATGACCAGCTGCCAAATGGGAAGCCTATGGACTACTCTGATACAAGCAGCCACTGGATTTATCCTGTAGCCACGTGGTACATGTAGCACAGCACAGGACATGCCTGCACCTCCCTCAGGTCAATTCTTAGATGAATCCCAAATTTCTCAATGTACAATGGCCTTCCAGTTAGGACTACCTTCTGAACAAGTTGACAATCACAAGAGACATTATAACAGCATTTTTAGGTTTTAGACTGAATAGTTCTTATAGTAGTAGCAAAGAAATCCTCAGACCTCTTGAACGTGTTTTGTAATATGCATACTGTAATATAAATTTTGTTAACAGTGAACAAGTATCATTAGATGTTGCACAGGAAATGCTGATGCAGAGCAAGTGGTCTGCAGACTTGGCCTGTAAATATGTAACCAGGTGTGCTAAGAGTAAAGTCAATTCATCATTTAATTTCTCTGCCACCATAAAAAATGAGTGGAGATTTCCAAAGCAAGTGGTTGCCTAGCATCATAAATGCAATTATTTCCCCTCTTGAGTTTGCATCCACATGCTTCTTTTACTCCTTGCTGTATCTGTTATAACGTCAGATGCCTTGCTTTCTGTAGTGGATTGCTCAATTTCTTCCTCAAATTCTGCCCTGTGTCTTTACAGTGGTCAGTGTACATCCGCGCTGCTGTCCGCAAAGAAAAAGGATTGCCAATCCTGGTGGAACTGCTTCGAATAGACAATGACCGGGTGGTATGTGCAGTGGCTACAGCTTTACGAAACATGGCCTTAGATGTCAGAAATAAGGAGTTAATAGGTATGTTCTTTCCAAGCAATCTATATATTCTGTGGGTTTGGTGGTTTGTTTTTTCCGTTTATAGCAGAATGAGCACAATGAAAAAATTTATTGTCACATTTCTAGTACAGTATCGTTACTTTCTCTAATATGTAATGTTCAGATTTTCTGTGACAGCTTAGTGCTATATTGCAAGGAATTGTTAAATTAATTAAACATCATGCAGTGTTTCATGATCTGTCATACTGTAATCTCCAGAAGAAAAGCAATGGCTTTGTTCTGCTTCAGCACTTCATTCCTAGTCTAGCAGTAGCACTTGTGTCTTCCAGATCAAGGATCTAAGAAGAGCAGCTGCTCCTAATCCTTAGATTCCAAGCAATTTGAGGGTCATAAGATTACAAATATAAAGATCTTAAGATGGTTCCAGGAATTCACTGGGCAGATTAGTAGCTCCAGCAAGAGAATTGAAAGATGCTTGATCACAGACACTGACGCAGTTAGGGAAGAGAATAATAATTTACATAAATCATTGTTGCCCCTGAATTGTGATGGTTTGGTAAACAAACAACTTGTGGCTTTGTATTTTTTTTTAAAAGAAATTATTTAGGTTTTTGGTGGATTTTGTTTTAGCTGAAAACTATCCAAACACTGTGTGTCATTGAAGTTTTATTTTCATGTTCTGCTTTGAAAAGTAATCACTTCCTTGATTTTGAACTTGTTTCAAGAGTCATGACAAAATTATTTCTACTTCTTCTGTACATTAAAAGCATGTTTTAATTCATTTTTGCTAACTTGTTATCATTATAGCATACTTCTCATTTGTTTTCAATTACAGAATTCCACTAATAGAAATTTTGATCATAATGTTCTATTATTTGTATCCAATGCTATCTCAGGGTTAGTGTTTCATTACAGCAATGATATGCAAGTTGTTAAAACAAGGCAGTCACTCCTCATGTGTTACATGAACTAAAGAGACTTCACTGACAAAATGTTGCAGAGCAAACAGAGGTAGAGGCTGCTGAAGAGTATAAACCTGCTGTGTTTGCTGAGGGATTGAACTCAAGACTGTTGCTCTATCTGTAAGATCAGCCTGCTTGGTCAGCTTTTGCTTGTGTTACTTTTGATAAAATGGGCATGAAATTAGATTTGTTCAATGTGTTCTGTTCATCTTTCAAGAAGCAGCATGTTACATATGTGTTCTTAGTGGTTTTTTGTTGTATTCTAGGAATTTTAAAGTAGAAATTACTGCTAAGAAAGTATATCAGGCCATCTAATCTGGATTAATAACAAAGGGGGTTTTTTCCTCTCATGAAACCACTTCCACATTCAGTCTGAGGCATGTCATAGTCTCTATTATTTAACATCTTATTCCTTTATTTATGGAGCTTCCTTCCTTTACAGACTACATTTGTGCTGAATTATCTTCTATCATCTCTTCTCCCTACTTAGTGAAATCACAAAAAACTCTTTGCAGTTGAATTTCCAGAGTATAAACATGAATTAGACTATATATGGTTGCCTTTCCCATGTTCTGATTATTATTTTTTAATTGAAAATTCTATTTCCTCCCAAATCTGCAAATTTCATTTAGGAAGGTAGGACTATACCTATGAAATAGAGCTTTCTTAATATGATACGTCATTTAAAACAGTAGGTAAATGATGCGTAATAAGTTTGCACAACCTGAACATTTTAATGAAGAACATGGGTTATAATGATGAATAGAAAAAATGTGGGAAAAGTCTGTTGAAAATAACACCAATTAAATATACTTTTATAGCCAATTTCTAATGGCTGTAGAGTGCTGCTCAGATTTCATTTATTTGTGGGGTGGTTCTGGGGAATTGTACTTCATAACTGCAATACAGATTTGCTGCAGTTTAAAAAAAGCCAAACATGCCAATGTGACAGGGAAGTTATGACTATAATTCCTCAACCATTTCAGCTGTGATCTTTATATGTTCATTTCTTTGGCTTTCATCACTGGACTTTAAAGAAACAGTAATAATGGTCATTATTTCTCTTGTTCCTGAATATTTTTTTAGCAAATAGGGCATGTCAGAGAACTAATTTTCAGAAATGCTAAACACCTGGAGTAGTCAAGGATTTCAATTCATGCCATAGGCAGTCCATTTTTGTGAATATTACAGTGCCCCATATTCTGTGATGCCTTAGCTGGTGTCATGGAGGGGAGGACTCAAAAGTTGGTTTTTTTGGTTAGTCGCTCAAGCATCTTTCTGCCTAAATAGAATTGACTTTCTGCTTATCTTCTCTTTCCAGTTTTTGTTTGTGCATCATATTTCTATGGTGCCAAACTCAACCTTATGAACTGGAATTGACCCCTAAAGATAACCTCTTTTACAGGTCATTTTTTCTAACTCTAGACCTGTAGTAAAATTACATAAGTTGCATTGAGTTGGTTTGGTTTTTTAATGCATCTATTAAGCTTTCTTTTCAGTGCTGCTCTGGTTCTGTTCCCAGCTAACAATTTTTTGCTGAAATATGCCAGAGAATGAAATAGTTCTTTCTGCTGCTGCAAAGCAGACCATAAATCAGTGTTGAGATATCTGGCAAATACATCAGAAAGCTTGCGAAAATCCACCTATACAAAACTACAAACCAAACAAAAAGACCCTTTTTTTAGGTGTCCAGAATTTTTCTAGACTTCACTGAATTGACCATTGACATAATGACATAAAAATGACCATTGACATAACCAATCTGTTTTGGTTTTCGTAGAGATATATCAAATGCATTGTTATATTGCTAAAGGTTGGTGCCAGGCTTCTATTATCATTTATCTGAGCCATATCCGTAACAGCATTTTCTTTATTTATAGTGAGGTCCTCTTCCTGGATTTCATTTGAGCCATGCTCCATGTCTTTAAAGGGACCCTCTTCTTTTCTTCTTCTCCATCACTTATGCATTGTGCCATGGGTCTCTAGGCTGTGACAGAGGCATATTCATCTTTCTCTTTCTAAAATGAAACTGTACTTGGACAGAGACATGGTAGAACTGGCCTACTTTGTATAGTAGGTAATAGAGCACCCTATCTTCTCCCCTTGGGCATACTGCCCAGGTGCATTCCTGGTCACAGATAGAATCATAGAATGTCCTGAGTTGGAAGGGATTCAAATCCTGTCTATGCACACGACAACCCCAAAAATTACACCATATGCCTGAGAGTGTTGTCCATATACTTCTTGAATTCTGTCAGGTTTGGCACCATGACTGCTTCTTTAGGGAGCCTGTTCCAGTGCTCCACCACCCTCTAGATGGAGAACTTTTTCCTAATATCCAACCTAAACCTACCCTGGCAGAGCTTCATGCCATTTCCTTGTGTCCTGTCACTGGTCACCAGAGAGAAGAGATCAGCTCCTGCACCTTCACTTCCCTTTGTGGAGAAGTTATAGACCATGATGAAGTCTCCCCTTACTCTGCTCTTCTTTAGGCTGAACAAACCAAATGACTTCAGCTGTCCCTCCTATGGCTTCCTCTCTAGACCCTTCACCATCTTTGTGACTCTCCTCTGGACGCTCTCAAGCATCTCTGGATTCTATCAAACAGTCCTTTCCCCTCGTGAACCCATGCTAGCTGTGACCAGTGACTGCACTGTCTTTCCGATATTTTTCAATATCTGACCACATTTGTTAGACTACATTCATCTTCCCCTTGCCTTTCAGGACCCTCATCTGCTTGAAACAGTGCCCACCATAGGTTGCTTTCCAAGAGTGCACTCCATGGTAAGATTTATCAGCCTTTTCTTTCTCCCAGTAGTGCCACAGCTGAGGGAAGTGGTGCTGTGGGTCTTGAAAAGACCCACTACTGATATTGCTTGTTTTGTTCTTGTTTGGTTTTAGCAGTCTTGACTGCACAGCACCCCTGCATCCCTCTGGTACCTCAGCATCTTCCTACTTATTTTCATGTGCTCTGTAGCCATTTTGGAAAGCCTGTTTTCCTTCCTTGAAGCAGTTCCTGTCTTTGCTAAGCTTATTCACAGGCCATTATCTTCTCTCCTCAGCCCCACTTGATGTCTCTGAGTTGGCAAAAAATCACATTGTTTTTTGCCTTTGATCATTCCCTCAGATAGAAGAAAATCACTTTTGGCCCACAGGTACTTAAAGAGCTTTGTTGGTGACCTCTGTGCAGTTATGTCACCCCCATGTTCCATCCTTCTTCCTTTATCATTCCCTCTCTCTCAAAAAATAAAGGAGGGCAAGGGGGAAACAGAATAGTAAACCCACCTTTCTGTGTCCCTCAGTGCTATACAGCTGAAATAATTTGAGGATATAGCATTATTCTCCTCTATCAGGAATGTTGTTTCTAACTTGAGGATTACCTGCAGACCTGCTGCTTCTGACAGTGCCACAGCAGGATGCCAGTCAAGCCAGTGCCTCACACCGGAGCTGCCCTACTGTCTTCCCTACCGTGAGCATGCCCACAGCCTTCTAGTGTCTAAAGCCACACTTTGTTGGAATGATGTCAAAAAATTACTGACTTAAAATAAGGGGTTTTCTTTATATAGAGGAAACTTAAAAGGCTTAAAAATAAAGCCATCTCCTGTAAACATTGCAGGATGGATTGTGTCTTTGCAGTCTGCTTCAGAAATATTCAGTAGCTCTCTAATTCAAACACCTTTCGGACAGTCCTCCATGCTTCTAGGAAACTTTCTGTGGATCATCTGAGCCTGAACTTGACCTGTGTCCTACTTAAGTCAAACTCTCTTTTCCTGCCTAGAGTCTCCCAGCCAGCACTGGTGCAGCAGCCACCCTTCTTGTTATTCCCTCTCCCCACTCTTCATGTGAGAAGGCTTTCTAAACTGAGATTCCCCATTCAATCCTGGGGAATGAGCCAGCTTCATCTTTCCTTTACCTGAAACACAGCCAGCAGTTTTCCTCTCTGCTGCCATCCACGACCTCTTTAACAAAAGAGAATATGAAATGCACAGTTAATTGAAAACTATGTGACTTATTCTAATTAACACAAGCAGGTACAAACTGTCCCTGCACATTGAATTTTTAAAGGATAAATCTCAGTCCCCAAAATTTGCATTTGCATTGTTCTTGTATCTGCATGGCATTTACCTTTGGTTTTAAATGACAGTTATTATGGTATTTTAAATTGCAGTAGCTGGTCTTTCAGAAGAGAGAAGCTGATTTTTCAAACTGCCCAAGATGAGAAATTTGTCACTATTCATGTACAGCAGAATATGTACAGTATAGGGTTTGCCCTCTTGAAGTGCAGTTTAGAACTTCTATTAGTATTGCATTTCAAACCGTTTAGTGATAAGTCCGCAAGGTACAGGCTCTGAAGTGAATCCAGAGCCAGAGGTAAAATTTATAAAATTTTAATGCATAGTTTTGTGCTTCAGGTCTTTCTAACAGTTCTCTGTTATCCTGACAGCGGTTTCTGATGCTATCCTGGGTCAATTTTGATTGAGAGGAACATTGTAGTAGTAGTTCAAGAGCATCATTCTTTCTTTTGGCCTCTTAGCCTTTATTTTTGTGGTTAAATAAAAGATGTTTTTAGAGACTGGAAGTCTTACCCTTGGGGGAAAAAAAAAAAAGGAGGACAATTACACCTAGAGGCTTTTGTTGACATCTTGTCCTGTGTAGAAGACATGTCATCATGTATCTATCTGTTCCCTTAAAATGTGTAGGAAATCTTTGTGTCTATTCAGGGCTCTAGATTCTAGGGAGTTTGATGCAATAAACTGAAATGTTGCAATATCTAAGACATCTTTTTTCTGGCTATCACTGTAAAAGCATGATTCAGATAAGTGAAGTTATTGGTCCAATTTCTGCTGCCTTCACAAGGTTTTGAAGTAAGTCTTGCAACTGTTTCAAGGGTAATTTCTAAGTAATTATTCCTGAGTTAGGGGCTAATAGGTGTCAGTACTGAATTATTCTTAGTACAGTACTTGTCTGTTCATAATGCTGTTACAAGAGACAAAAAAAAAAAATCAAGGGTAGCATAATAATTAAATTGTTAGTAAATGTGTGTTGGAACCTGCTTAATCTTGCTAGGTCTCCGGAAGTTCATTGTCCAATATTTAGTTACCTATATTAGACTCTCTTATTGTTGACTGACAGAGAGAGACTCCCAGAAAGCAATTTATTTTATCTAACATGCAGTAAAATGGACCTCACCCTATATTACTGTCTCACCATTGTTCAGCAATGAAAAAATTCTTGGGAATGTGTAAATTGCCACTGAGTGAATGCCTTGTCATATCAGGAGTAATATGGATCATTTTGGGTGCCTGAAATAACTGGAGTTTGTTCCAAAGCTGTATTGCTAAACTTGAGAAAGTTTGACTGAAATATGTATCAGGAGTTCACAACTCTAATGAATTGTTAGACTCATAGAATAGTTCAGGTTGTAAGGAACCTCAGGAGGTCATCTTGCCTAGCCTTCCACTCAAAGCAGGATCAGGTATATTATTTCAACATGTGATATTGATTCATGTTTGGAAAGAATTCCTTCCAGATGTTAGGCTGAAAACAAATCAGAAACAAGTATTTGCATTCTCACAGTAGAACGTGACTTTTCTGGAGCATAACTAACTACATGGGGTTGTCCTGTCTTAGAACATGGCCAAATTTTAAGCATGTAACTTTGTTTCAGTATTAGTAATAAATTCAACTGAAAATAGTGTTCAGTTTTGTAGCTACAAGGAAAGCAGTCGTAAGAACTTCTAAGTCCTCGTAATGTACGTTGATAGAGAATATGGAGATGGCTGGGAGTTGATGAAATCAAATATAAAGCTTTAATCCCACTTAGAGTATCTACATGCAGTTTTCCCTCCTTTTTAAATGTGGGCACTTCTGAATTTCTCATCCATACATCTGCAAGGATCTGAAAGAGAGATGGTCTTTTTAATTGAATTTTTAATTGACTTATAAAGCATGTTAGTCACTGAAATGTTAAACTGACATAAATTTGCAATGCACAAGATGCCAGAAAGCATTAATCAGGAATCGTAGACATTTGTTCAGAAGAAGGTGAAGACAGAATATATGCTGCAATTTATTTAATTTGTGTCAGTTTTTATTGCTTTTCATTTGTTGTCTTTAATAATTGAGCCATACAAAACCTATATTACAGTAAGCAGATACCTGAATAAGAAGTTGATACCTGAATCAAGAAGTTGATTTAGGAAATGGAAGATACAGTCCATTAGTAGCTGGTGCTCCTTACTCTATATGAATGAAAATTAAAATGTTAGTTAAGTTCATAAAAGCATAATTATGCTCAGATGTTTTACAACACCTACATATATGCAAGTCCAGACTGCTGGTTTCTAGTGTTGTATAGATAAGTTACCAAAGAATTGGAAGTGATAAAAGTTTCATTGTTAAGTACTTTTTCCATTACAGGGTAAAAGCCTTGTGTCAAGGAGATTTTGACTTTTCATGTGCTTTAGCCACTTGTGCATTTCCTTCTGCTCCAATTTATCTCAAATACATTTCTGAGGAGCAGGCCTGTAATTATAGAGGTTAGAAAGTTTTCCTTCCTCAGTCATTTCTTACTAAATAATATTCTAAAGTGAAGGATTTAGGGGGAAAAACAGGGCTGGAAAAATGGAATTCTCATTTTTAGTATCAAAGTAAAGATCAAGCTTTTTCCAGACTAAATTAAGTCCTTGACATTTGAACTCCCCTATTGCCTGAGTATGGCTGCCTGAACTTGGAGAGATTTTTTCTCTTCTGTGAACCATCTAAAAAACCTATTGTTTCACCTAGTCAGATAGGTTTCTGCTGTGGACAGGAGAGAAAAAATGGCAGCTCTAGTTGTTCATCCCACTTACCTCTATCACTTAAAGTCTCGGATCTTGTGGTGGAATGCATCCTGTGTGAGAACATAGAGAACTAGCCGGAAACTTGATGCCTAACTTTTGAGCGACGGAATATGAACCAGTAGCCCATCAGAAGTTGTACTGTTAATGCAGAATAAGTACTGTCCTGCTCCCCTTTAATTATCTTGGTAGGCTTTGCAAGGGCAATTAGTGAAAAACCATTACATTTTTTCTTTGTCACTCAAAACAGCAGAAATAACTGTATACAGGGTCAGATCTAGGAAAAGGTACAATGCCACTTTCACAGGAACAGTTTTTCTTGTAATGCCAAGTGAAAGAATCGCACAGCATTTCATCTCCATAACATAAGATCAAGATGCCTAGCAGATAATAACCACAACCTAGCCCTAGGTCAGCTATACCCTGTGGTAGAATAACCTGTGGGGAAATGCCTGGAAAATGCCTACTTTAAATGCCAGTCTCAAGAGAATCATCTTCAGTATTGCATTATGACAGTCTATCTAAATGATAACAATAATTTTAAATGATGCCATATAATGGTGTAAGGTTTATAAACTTTAAAGACTTTTTTAAGTTTGTATTCACATTCAGTATTGCTTAAGATTAAATGCTGAGTGTAGGTCATAAAAGCTGCAAAATCTTCTGGAGATGGTCCAGTAAAGCCTAGATTCAGTGTGATTGCCAAGACCAACAAAAAAGCAAGCAGCCAACAGATATGCCTTTTCACATCACTGATGTGCATTTTACACATAAGAAAGTGGCCCAACATGCACCTTTCATTTTGCTTGAGATAAACAATTTCTGTTTGGTTCTGTTCTTCTGCACGAGGTAGAAAGCAATTAAACTGTAACTCTATCCACTTTTCTCACTCAGAAGATTGACGTTTCAAACAATTTAATATTAATTCTCATCTCTGCTTCTCAGTATGTTCATGCTGAGAAGTGCTACTTGTCCTTTGAAAATTCAGTGTTCTGATCTAGAAAAGTGCATATAATTCAGTTGCATATTCCATAAAACATGCAAAGGTAGAAATGCAAATGTCACAAACTGCCAAAATAATTCTAAAAGTACTTTTAAATCCATGAGGAATTATCCTAAATCTGCAAAACAGTTTTGAAAATCCAAGTTTTGGGACGGCCCTACTTTAACAGATAAGTGTATCAAAAGATGTTTTCAGCCTGTTCTGTGTCAGCTTCCATTCATGGAACAGTGAGCTAGTTTTATTCTATGTAAGATGCCTTTTCTCCTAAAATCCTTATCAATTTTAGCGATTTTCTGGTGACAGAAATTACATATATGACTTTTTTACTAAAAGCAGTTTTCTGTGAAGAGTATAAAACTCCTATCCTATTCATGACACATGTTGGTGAAAGAGAGTAGAGCATGGCAGATAAATTAGCATTTGACAGAGGAAAGTAACATCCTTTTATTCTCACGTATGAAGACCTTGGGAATGGAGGTCAGACACTGCAGTTGCAAAGGATGTTGCAGGTGGAGCTGAGAAATGGAAAAATCAAAACAAATATTAAAAAGGATGAATATGTGTCAGTTAAATTTAAGATATCCGTAGATTGCTTCTAGTCATATTAATAGTAGTCTCTGTTCATCTACACCCTTGTGCTCTCTAAGTTAGTGCAGTTGTTCTTGCACATAACAATCGTAGTTCTCTAGCTAGATGTTAACAGGTAGAGGGTGGTACACAATATCCCTCTCCTTTCATATGGCTTTTGAAATGTATTCAGACTTCAATTTCAGGGTCCCCAAACTTTTTTTCTGCATGTCTCTCAGTGGCGATAGCTTAAAAAAAAAGAATGTTAAGGACAAAACCCAAACACTCTTCACAAAGATGACACTCGTAGAAACGCAGTTTTCAGAGACTTGAAAGATTTCTATGCCCCTGCACAGGAGGAGTTTGCTACATGATGTAGGCTAACACAGAAGTAAAATACCTTTGGGTATGCAACACAAATGTTTGTCATCATCCATTAGATAAATATTTGCACTGTAAAATGCCTCATTTTCCAAGCATAAAACTATCACAAAGGTAAGAGACATCAGTGAGTCAGTGTTCAAAGAATCCATACATCTGGATTCTTACAACTGACATTCTAACTAAATCTCAATGCAGTTAAATTTAATTTAGTTTTTCTTTCCATTCCTGCCCATTGTTGGGTTATAGTCATTCTGTGCCAAACTACAGTTGATCATAGCGTTAGTTTAGTCTTTGACAGTTATAGGAAAGGAACTCAGTCTCATACTTGGTTTCTGCGTGGCATCTTCAAATGCTGCTGTTTTCTTACAGAATAATTGTTCTTCTTGAAGTACTTTGATGTAGGATTTGCTTGCTTGTAACAACGAAGTCATACACAAGTTGTTTCCATCATTTATTATGGGCCTTAGTGTTAAAGGCTCTTGTTTGAGATAGCATTATTAAAACTTCAAATATCCTTTTGATTACAGAAAGCAGACTAATGGTGTTTTGCTGCAGCCTTTACAAATTAATTTTTGCATTTCCTCATTAATATTGTACCTTTACATGCATGTAGTTTCTCTGAAAAGGCACTGACAGGGACTGGCTGGAATCACTGTCACTGTGTGTTAGCTTTCTGCTCATTTCTGAGGTTCTTGTTTTGGATACTGGTTGGATAGGTATTAGACTAAATCAGCTTGTACCTCTACTTAACAAGAAGTTTTGGAAAAAAATCCAAATCTGCTGTTTCATGCTTATAACTGCTGGGATTGAATATAAGCAGTTAGAAAATATTAAAAGGGTAGCAAATTCTCATCATCTGAGATAAGTGAGGAAATAATCAATTTGCTGAGGGGCCTTATTATCATAATTCCGTAAGGTAAGGCTGTGGTTCTGGTACTTAATATTTAAATGGGCTCAATTAAACAAAAACAAAGAAATGCAGTTTCCCTTCCAAGGAAAGCCTTGAGAACCCTTAGAATCAGCTTCAAAGCCCCATTGATCTCTCCATGGCATCTCTGTGAAATTATTTGAAATCTGGTATTACTAATACAATCTTTAGTATTACTGCAGTTTTCATTTTCCTTTTGCTTCCTCTTGCGGGTCTGTTATGCAAGACATCATCAAACATGAAAAAGAGACAATGACTACCCCCTAGAGTTATCTATTCTTTGTATTTATACTGTATAATACTGTGTAATGATAGATCACTGAAGGAACTTGAACACAGGTAGTGTTTTCTATAGTCCTTTCCGTAGTGGGGATGAATACTGAAACGAGCAGGAAAATCCATGATTAAGCCATGGCTCAGAGGGTGGTACCATTGTTTTTTCAGTCATGGACTGGTTTGCATGGCACCAGGCCTGCTGGCTCAAAGGAGGAAAAGGATTCTGTCCCATAAGATGGTGGGGCTGATTTAGAGGGCTTTAAACTAAGCTTGAAGTAGGGCGGGGGTAAAACCAGGCTCACTAGAGATGAGGATAGAGGTGGCAGGCCAGTGTTGGAGGTGAGATCGGTAGCCCAGCTGAAGTGCATCTACACCAACACTGCCAACATGGGTAACAAACAGGAGTAGCTGGAAGCCATTGTGCAGCAGGGAAACTGACATAGTCACCATCACAGAAACATGGTGGGATGACTCTCGTGATTGGACTTTAGCAGTCGATGTCTATAAGCTCTTAAGATAGGCAGTGAAGGAGAGGCAATGGGGTGCTCTGTGTGTTAGGGAGTGTTTTAGTTGTATAGAGCTCAGTGATGGTGATGATAAGGTCAAGTGCTTATGGGAAGAGACTGGGGGTAAGGCCAACAATACAGATACCATGCTGAGAGTCTGTTATAGACCACCCACTGAGGATGAAGACGTAGATGAAGTATTTGTAAGAGGCTGGCAGAAGTCTCACACGTACATGCCCATACATATATACCGCCACAGTTAAGAACACAAACATCTATATTTAGAACAGAGCATGACAAGCTCCCCTCACTCCCAAAAAAAGCTGGAATTCCATTAGCACATCTGCCCTTGTTCTTGTGAGGGACTTCAACTTACCAGAGAGGAAACAGTTTAGGAGGTTCCTGGAGTGTGTGGAAGAGACTTTCCTAACAGAACTGGGAAATGAGCCTACTGTGGGAGGTGCCCCAGTAGACCTGCTGATTGTGAACAGAGAAGGACTGGTGGGAGATGTGTTGGTCAGAAGCTGTCTTGGGGGTAATGACCATGAAATGACAGAGGTTTGGATTCTTGGTCAAGTAAGGAGGGGGAGACAGCAAAATCACTATCTTGGATTTTAGGAGGGCAGACTTTTGCCTGTTCAAGACACTTGTTGAAAGAGTGCCCTGGGAGACAGTCCTGAAGGGCAAAGGGGTCCAGGAAGGCTAGATCTTCTTCAAGAAGGAAATCTTATCAAGGCACAGGAGCAGGCTGTCCCATATGTGCTATAAGACAAGTTGGCAGGGATAAAGACCAGCCTGGCTGAACAAGGAGGCTGTGACTCAGGGAAAAAGAGAGAGTTGGTGATCTTTAGAAGAAGGAATAGGCAACTCAGGAAGAGTATAAGGTTGTCATTATGTCACGCAGAGAGAAAATTAGAAAGGTGAAATCCCATCTAGAACTTAATCTGTCCACTGTCATGGAAGAAAACAAAAAAAGTCTTTACAAATACATGACCAGCAAAAGGAGGGCCAAGGAGAATCTCCATTGTTTATTGGATGGGAGGGGGAGGGAATATTTCCACCAAGGATGAGGAGAAGACTGAAGTACTAAATGCCACCTTTGCCTCAGTCTTTAATAGTCAGACCAGGTATCCTCAGGGTACTCAGCCCCTGAGCTGCAAGACAGGGATGGAGAGCAGAATAAACCCCCCTTAATCCTAGAAGAAAGAGTTAGCAAACTGCTACTCCACCTAGATGCTCAGGAGACTATAGGGCTGGGTGGAATCCACCTAAGGGGTACTGAGGAATCTGGTGGAAAAGCTCACCAAGCCACTCTTCATCATTTATCAGCAGTCCTGAGTAACTGGAGAGGTCCCTGACAACTGGAGGCTAGCCGATGTGACACCTTTCTACAATAAGGGTTGGAAGGAGGATCCTGGGAGGTACAGGCTTGTCAGCCTAACTTAAGAAAATGTATTAAAAAAATAACCACACTTTCTCAGTTTGTAAGAAAGGCTTCAGTCTGCCAGTACAATAAAAGATAGCATTTGGTCTTACTGAGTCAGTTGGGCTTGAAAGCGATCTCTAGAGATCAGGTAGTCCAACTTCCTGCTCAAGGGAGGTCCAGTTGAGAGCAGTTTGCTTAGGACCTTGTACAGTTGATGAAGGAATGCAGATACCTTAACCTCCCTGGTGGGCAACCTGTTCAAGATGTTTGCACACACACACAGAATCATTACGGTTGGAAAGGACCCTCAAGATCATCTAGTCCAACCAATAGCCCTACACTACTCTTACCCCTAAATCATCCCCTGAAGAAACACATCTATCCTCTTCTTAAAAACCTCCAGGGATGGTGACTCCACCACCTCCCTGGGCAGCCTATTCCAATATCTAACCACTCTTTCAGTAAAGAATTTCTTCCTAATATCTAATCTAAACCTACCCTGGCTCAGCTTAAGCCCATTCCCTCTAGTCCTGTCACTAGTCACAAGGGAGAAGAGGCCAACACCCGCCTCCCTAGAATGACCTTTCAAGTAGCTGAAGAGAGTGATAAGGTCTCCCCTCAGCCTCCTCTTCTCCAGGCTAAACAAGCCCAGCTCCCTAAGTCTCTCCTCATAAGGCCTGTTTTCCAGACCCCTGACTAGTTTAGTTGCCCTTCTCTGCACCCTCTCTAGTAGCTCAATGTCCTTCCTAAACTGCGGTGCCCAAAACTGCACACTGTACTCGAGGTGTGGCCTCACCAGTGCCGAGTACAGTGGCAAGATCACCTCCCTGCTCCTACTGGTCACACTATTCCTGATGCAAGCCAGGATGCCATTGGCCTTCTTAGCCACCTGGGCACACTACTGACTCATGTTAAACCAGCCGTCATAAAGAAATGAAGTTGAAGAAAGTTACAATAAAGGAGAGAATGATAATGTTGCATCACTTGACAGCTCTCATAGTAAAAATTCTCTTCATTTTGTTGGTTGGAATTTCCTATGTTCCAGCTTGGGTCTTTTGCTGCCTTTTCTTAGGCTGTGGAACTCTAATAAGAGCCTGACTCCATCTTCTCTACACCATTCCTTTAAATACTTGTAGACAATGTTAAGATCTCTCTTTAACCTTCTCTTAAGGCACAGAAGGTGCAGTTGTTTTCTGCCTTGTGTTCCAGTCTCCCAACTGTCTGTGGTGCTCTGTTGGACTTGTTCCAGTATTGCAATGTCTTTCTTGTACTGTGGAGATCAAAACTGGATGCAATGCCTTAGATGCAGTGTAGAGGCAGAATCATTTGAGTCTAGAGGAAGAATCATTTCTGTGATTGGTTGGCTAGACTCTTAATACATGTGGCTGACCTTCTTCACTGCAGGGGCACATTGTGGACTCATGCTCAACTTGTCCACCACCACCAACAACTTTCTGATTTTTTAAAAAATCCTGCTAACCAACTAGTGACCTCTAACATGTGCTGGTGAAGGACATTATTTTGTTGTGAGTGCAGGACTTTACGTTTGCCTTTGTTGAACTTCAAGGTTCCAATCCAGCTGTCCATCTGAATAGCAGTACTGCCTTCCAGTATCTTGACTACTCCAAACATCATTTTTTCCACAGTCTTTCTGAGAATGTTTTCTGCCCTGTTATTCAGATTGTAAATGAAGATGTTAAACAATATTGGCCCACATATCACCACCTGTGGGACACTGTTAGAAGTAATCTGACGGTTAGATTTCCTCCTGGTGATCATCACCTTTTGAGGCTAGCAGTCCAGCCTGTTTTCCACCCACCATATCATCCATTTACCTAGTCAAAATCTCAGTAAGGATGCTATTGTAAGAAGTGGGTAAGCTGACAAGTTTGTTATTTCAAGCCGTGCAGAGTAAACTCTGTAATTCCTTAATTAGAAGTGGATAAACACTATTTAAATGTATTTAACCTCAGTGCCATCATTACATATACCTTCAGGACAAGTTTCACCCAATTTTAAAATACCGTTTCAGTGCAGCAACGTATAAGGACCGGGGTCAAATCATCTTATTGTAGAATCAAGGCCATAATAGGATAGTGGCCACTAAATTCACTTAGACACAGAAGTTTTCTTTATTTACCAGAAAGGAAATCATGATAGCTCAAAATGGTGTGGTCTTAGTAAGACACTGTACTTGCAGATTTTAGATGGGAAACACTGTGGAATATCTTTGTCTTTGGAACAGGTTCCTTTAAAGTCAGTGGAAATAATTGTATTTTCCCTAGTGTTCAGTAATGATGCCTATTGTTAAACTAATCTTAGTAATCACATGCAGGCTAATAGGTTCTAATCAGATATGTAATTCAATTCTATAATAGTAACAATGATTTAAAATTATGGCAGGTAAATGGGAAGAATTATTATTGTAAGAAATATTATCATAAATACTCATGTCCAAAGACATTGTCATTCTCTCCTTTCTTCTAACTTTCTTCAACTTCATTTCTGTATATCATCTGCAAAATTATCACCCATATTAAACTGATATAGAATGTCTTTAACTTAATCTTTACATACATATGAATATATACACACAAAATATATATGTAGGTAGGTTTTAATCCAACCTTTCACTTGCACCAAAGAGGAAAGGAAGCTGTGTTGAGGAGCACACATACCTTTAGAAAATTACTCCATCCATTTAAGGAATTATTATTATGGCATACATTTGCAGCAACCAGAATTAAATATTGTAGCTGTCTGCTTAATCTTATTCTCATGGAAGCTAAAAGAAATTTTTCCATCAAATTCCTTGGAAGTAGGGTTCAACTCACAGCAGCAAAGCAGTTTGATTAAGAGTAGACTGCATAGGTGCTAATCATCATAGCAATGTCAAACAATGGGGAAGTCAACTTAAGAACAACTAGATAACTATGAGAGCGGAAAAGGTGAAAGTACAACTGTTTTTACTGAGTTAAAAAAATGAGGGTAAATATTTTACATGCTTGATTAAGAATTAAGAACTGAATTTCTATTTTCAGTCATGACATAGGCTCTTAGCAGAATATTTTATAGGAACTAATAGTTTGTTCTGAAAAATGGACGTAAGTCACTTTGGTCCTTTGAAACTGTTGTGCTTTCCCCACTGAGTGTATTTAATAGAAATAAATTCCTGTTAAGCATATTCTGTAAAACAGTTCTTTTTTTTAATAGTGGATTTTCCATTTTCACTCTAAAATTAAAGTTTCTCAGTTGATTGAGTTAGCATGTTCAGGAAATTACAGTTCCCTCAACTAAGACACGATAAGTTACCCTGAGGCAGTCAGTGGCAGATGTACCTGCTCCAAGGCTCCCTCTGGCCTCTCATTAACACATCATATCTACAGTGAAACCACTTGAGTGAGTCAGCACTGCCTGATTTATCGTTCAAAATGAGCTGAGTGAGCAAAAAATTACTCTTTCCTTTTACGGACCAACTTCTGTTAAACAGAATGAACTCAAGTCATATGAAGAGCTGAAGCCTGGAAAACTCTGACTTGGCCCAGTAGTGGTTGTGAGGCTCAAAATGTGGTTGTTTTCTGACAGACTTTCACACTTACTTACTGGATGTCTGCCTGCACCCTGAAAGTTGTTTTGTTTAGTTAGAATCCAGCTACTGTAAGTCCTACCATAGTATTACTGTACCATTGTAAACTGTTATGTTACTACAAACCCTTCCTCCTCCTTCTTCCACTCTCCAAAAAAATCAGTTTTGGTAGTTCCTTTATGTCTTTACTAGAAAATTTGAATAACAAACCAGATAAGCTTCATTCCTCAGCCAGACAACAGCAGGCTTCTTTGGAATATGATGATAGCATATAGGCAGGCAAACCAGCATGTGTAATTTCTCTACATAGGTATTAAATCTTTAGCAGGTAAAGGTGTTATCCTATGTTATACAATACTGTACTGCAATATGTTAGTCAAGCCACAAAGAAAAAGGCATGTCTCCTTCTCTCTTGTGAGCCACTAAGAATCCAAGATACCAAGTACATCCCAAGCAAAGCCTCTGAGATGGGGGTTCTTAGGATGGATCTTTGTGTATTATCCACTGTAGTTAAATCCCTTCTTCTGCCTTGGGATTGAATATGTGTACGCCTTACACTGAAGAGCTCAGCCTCTTTGTAGGGAGACTGAAATTCATCTCATTCACTTGTAGCCCTATTTAAGCATCTTTCATTCACTGGGACTTTTCTGATAAGCTATCCTCAGCTTACAGAAACTTCAAAGCTGGGACAAAGTTATTAAAAAGAGAAAGAAAAAAGAACTGCACCTTTAGCTCAAGCTTCAAACAAGGCAAAAATTGATTAAGAGTCAGAGATTAGCTTTGTTGTAACCATTTCCACATTCTTATAGGAACCAAATGTTGTGTCTTTCATTACCCTTTTTATTCTGAAATCTACTTAAAACTTAAGAGATCAGTAATTATTAGCCTGGCAGTATTGATAATACACTGCAATTAGGAGCTCTGTGACTAGAGATTTGTTCTAGAGTTGCCACTGGAGTAAACAAAGTAAGAGAATTAAATGGTTTAGAAAGCAAATGCAACAAAATCACGTCTAGAAGTTGGAAGAGTTAATTTGTTCTCTAGTTTTGTTCAGTCATTCCTGAAGAGGAAAACCATTAAGTCTTAGATGGCCTGTCTTGCCTTGGTTTCCATAACTATGAATTAATGTCTTTGTCATTGTCAGAGATTATTAATGTTCAGAAAACATCTAGACATCATCAGATTAAAGGCATTGTAAGAAGGACATCATTATTGCAAAGTTGATGGAAGTACTTTCAGAAGCAGTAGTACTCATTTGAAAGTTAGGATGACATGAGATTTTTTTATTACCAGTCCTGGGGCAGAGCCTGGATTAGATTGCAGGAGGAACCCAGGAGAAAGCACCCAAGGTGTGCTGCTCACACTAATCTTTCTGGAAACAGCAGTGCTCCTAAGTGTTGGCCCTTCAGTGTGTGCATAACTCTTGCAGGACAGGTGAGTCAGAGTAGGCATTTACTGTATTTACCAATGGGAGCAGCTGACGCAGAAGCCAGGATTTCCAAGTCACCTGAAAGCTGTGAACAAAGAGAAAGAATATTCCCTGAATTATTAAGGAGTGAAAGGAGTTAAGATGTCTCTGCTTTCTGCTTCTCCTGATCCTGTAAGAAAGGAAGAGTAAGAACAGAAGGATGGTGGTCAAACAAACATGGGGAGGTGAGCAGTTTGAAAACGTAAGGAAAGCAGATTCAGAGACCTGCATCTGGTCACTCAGGCTGCTGAATCTGCCATTTCTGTCATCTGGCTTCTTCTCTTGGACCTCTGTATTTCCCTTCTTCCAAATACAAGGAAGTTAAGTGTTTTGTTCTTTTGATAGATCATGCTACCTTATCTTCCAAGCAATGTATTGTACTCCTTCACAAGCTAAAAGGGTACTTCATCTAAGAAGTGTTTACAGTTCCCCTGAACCACAGAGTGGTCTCAAATCATTATGGTCCTGAAGCAGATGAAGTGTGTTATAGAAAGCAGCTGTCATACTTTGCAGGAGTGTTGAAAATAAGTTGTCTGCACAGGTTCCTGCTAATGATCATTCTGATCCCATTAAACCAATACATTTGCAGAATCAGCTGAATTTCAACAGTTTTTCTGAGGGGAAAAAACAAATGCTGTGCCAATGGGTAGGCGTGTCAGTGAAAAGCACTGTGAGCTAGTTGCTTAAGTTACAACTCCTCCTTCTGTTCCTTCAGCACAGTATACACAGACTCAGTCAATTAGTAGTCCTGCCCTGTCTCTCCCAGCACATCAGAAGTCTGCACTTTTTGAAGTTAACTCTGTGTCTAACCCTCCTCCACCTTGGAATAAGCCAGCAATTTTCAGATCCTCTAGAGAGGACACTGCAGTCCACTTCTTATCCTCAGAAAAGCTTCCCTGACAAAGGCACCATTAAAGGAACTGACAGATTCAGGAAATAGTCACTCCTTCTTACAACTGCTTTACAATAAAACCTCGTATTAGTGCTGCAAGGCCCTTTGAGCACAAGTTTGAAAGTCCTAAACCCAAACATAATCTCTTGACAAGCGAAATTCAACATAAACCAGTTGTCATCTCCCAATTCTTGTCTATCAATTTTGAAAGCACTCAGCTCGTTGCAGCCTCCTCAGTTCAAAAGTGGAATGGATACCTTCAGTGTACAGATTCAACAAGCCTAAATATTAACCAAATAAAGTTAATGCTGTGCCAAAAGCCATTCCTGTAAGACCTTCAGCACTCAAGGATGAGAAGGGAGATAACAGAACCACTGTTGCAGCTACAGCAAGAGGTGTATTTAACAGCAGTGGTGGTTTATTGAGCTCCATAGAGACTGGAGTTAGTGTTTTTATACAACAAGGAGTCATTCTAGAGGGGATAAAGCAAGAAATCTATTTCAAAGTCTGCAGAGACAACAACATGCTTCCACCTTTGGACGAAGAGAAAGGTGGAACACTTCTTAGGCCCTTGGTAATGGGCAGGCCTCATGGAAAAAAATTCCTGAAGCCAGTGGTGCTGTGTCTGCCATACTGTGACTCCAAAACCTGGCAAAACAAGTCTCCTCCTGAGGATCCAAACTATCTTGTTGGAGTAGAGCATCTCTCAGCCCTAACTGACCACTTATAAATATGAAGTGAGCTTACTGAGTAAATAATGTAAAACTGAGGTAGACTTTACATGTGAACTGAACCACTATTTCAAGGCCAAAAAGAGAAGCTTGGAAGTGTAAATTCAGAAACCATTGTTTGAACTCTTCTGAGTTTAGACACTTGACTTACAATTTTCTTTCTTCCAATTCTTTAAGTAGGCCATGTGAAGACCTCATCCTGAACATGCAATGGGGCCACGTGTTCAGGGACCCTGCTTTTTCTATCTTGTCTTGGTATCTGCAGCCTCCAACAGAAGCCTTCTCTGCCACGTATGTAGTCATTCATAAAGACAATCAGTAAGACAGTGCAGTACCACAAAGAAGACAGCATTATGCCTTGTTTGCAGATGTAAGAGGTGTAGTTGGAGTAGTTGAATATATTACTGAAGCTGAAACAGCAGTCAGTTTGGTCTGTCTTCCTCGCTATTTTTGTTACTTTCATTTGAACTCGTTCTAGTTGGTCTGTATCTTTCCTGAAGTTCAGCATTCAGACTAGTTGTGGTGTTTCTCCATAAGCTTTGCACAGAGGAATATATTATGTATGTGTTTTGTCAGGAGCAGATACACTCCTATATAGCTATATCTCTCATAGCAACCCATCTTGTAACACATGCCTATCTAGTGATCCTCCTGGGCTTCCTGATCCTTTTCTGCAGAGTTATTACTCAGTAGGTTGTTCTTCATTCTGTATTTGTGCAAGTAATCTTCTCCTGCCTGTGTATAATATTATCCATTTGCTTTTAATGAATTCCATCTTCCTAATTCAACTGAATTCTAAAACAGTCCTCAAACATTTTTCAGCCCCCATCTTTCTCTCTTTCACTATCCATACCACTGACTATAACAATGGATGGATATGGACCCAGGATAAAAGATTGTCCACAGAACTTACTTCGTACATTTGCTACAGAATTCATTTGATCCATGCTTCTATTTCAATGTCAAACCATTGGTATCTGTTCTGAGCAGCACCATCCAAACATTTTTCATCCTATTTGCAGCAGCTCCTGTTAGCTTACTTATGAGAGTGTTGCAGGAGACTACTCTTAGTAGGCTTTACTGATCTCAAAATAAGTGAGATCCACAAGCTTTCTCCCATGAGACTTTCAGCTACAGGATATTTCTTTCAACCACAAAATGCACAAATACACAATATTTTACTCCTGTGTTTGCATTTTAATAGGTGCAAAGTATCAATAGATTACCAAAAAAAACCACCAAAACCTACTGAATCTTTATTAGGGACACCATGTTAACTGCTGTCATGATTTTGAATAGCCTGCTCTTCATTTCTAGGTTCTTTATGTATTGTTCTTCATTCCTGCAAGCTGCATGTCTGCAAGGATAATGGTTAATGTCATGAGGGTAAACTGCAGCTGCTCTAGCAGTGTATTCCTTCTAGGGACATACCCATATGATTAGAATTTCTTTACTGAAAGAGTGGTAAGATATTGGAATAGGCTGCCCAGGGAGGTGGTGGAGTCACCATCCCTGGAGGTTTTTAAGAAGAGGATAGATGTGTTTCTTCAGGGGATGATTTAGGGGTAAGAGTAGTGTAGGGCTATCGGTTGGACTAGATGATCTTGAGGGTCCTTTCCAACCATAATGATTCTGTGATTCTGTGTGATTCATATGCCCACTCTTCTCCCAAATTACAAAATGTTTGAAAAGTAGCATCAGGTTTCAACTGCTGTGTCAGAAGAAAAGAAGAAAAGGTTATTGAGATAACTAAAACAGAGGTTGATTTAAAATCTTAGTGTACTATTGGTTTCATTTAAAGAAAGATTCAGTTTTTAAAGGCATTTGCAGCTGTGTAGTAGTCTGTGCATGTACCAATACATAGAAACCATCTTAATTTCCATTCCTGTTCTATCAAAATACATATTTTCTGCTCTGTAATCTTTCCACTTGCATACTCTTACTGCCTTCATATCCAAGAATATATTCATAACAGAAAGAATGCAGTCCATTGTGGTCTTTATGTAGGCAAAATTCTGTTTTCAGATTGTACTGGGAGAAGATAATAAACATGCATATGCACACATGAAGAGACACATTCATTGTATTTAAATATTTATTTAATTATGAATAGTAGCCTTTTTAGCAGAAGAGCAGCAAAGGGACTGTATGTGCCATCCAGTGTATTGTGTCAACTATGTCAGATACAATGTATGTATTTTTAAAACAGTGTTCTCCTACTGCTGTGCTGTTGTCTCTTGTGATGTTTCTGCATTACCTTGCTTTTGCTTTGGGCAGCAAGGCTGGACCAGACAACCTGCAGATGTCCTTTCCAACCTCAGATATTCTGAGTCTAGATGTAATTATGAAATTTACTTGATATTAATACAAACATTTTTTCATGTGTATCTAATTCCAAATACTCCTTTGAATTGTGAGGAAGAGCATTATCTGACTCAGTCTTTGAAAGGGAAAATAATTCCACGACAAAGAGAACTTGAACATGAATGACAGATTTATCTACTTTAATTTGTTTTCAGAAGAGGATTTCATAGCTCAGAAGTGGGCCAGGTTCCAAGATATTCTCCAGGATGTTTACTTTTAATATTTGAAATAAATATGTACTGGGGATATATTGCAGACATTTTCAAAGATAAGAATATGCATGTCAGTAAATCTAGAAGCTAAGAAATATCCCATAGAATAGCACAGGATTAATAAGAGTGTGCTTTATATTAATGATTTTTAAAGAATTTTTTCATTGTGGCTTGTCTGCTTATAAATTTCATGCATCATGACTGCAAACTTTTTTCTGTTGCTGATTATATTAAAAAAGGAGCTCATATTTAAAGGAACATGTGGCTGCATTGTATTGCTGTTAACTGCATCTCACTCAAAAGTTGCTATGCCACTACTAGGAGTCTCTCTCCTTCCTTCTTTTTTTTTTTTTGCAAAAGTTACAGTTGTATGAGAGGAATTTTTTTGAAGAGTAGGGCATGATATTTAAGATCCATTGAGTTTAGTGATGCCATTTAAATAGAGTATTTACCATAATTGTCAAAGGGAAGACCAGTGCCATTTGCTGATGCGTTGCATCAGATCCATCAGTATCCTCCAGCTGCTTTACACTGGATTTGATTCATAGGCAGGAATTTTAATTGGGTGTTTCTGCTAAGTCAAATAAGCTGGGAACCGGCTTGTGCTGCAGAAGCACCATGGCTAATGGGAGCAAAATCTTTAGTTTTCTCACATACTAAAGACTAATGGTTGCTTGAGACAATGATAAATGACACCTTACCTCACTGCTCCTGCATAGCTTTATGTGAACAAGATCATGCCAAAAAACTGTGATTTCTCTTTTGACAATTATAAATATTTCTTGTGCCAAGTTATTTTCTTGTTTTAGCAGATTATTCATTATTGGTTTTTTTCATGGGCTTAGAATTTGTATTTGTGATATTGGGGTCAGGGATTAGAGATTGGGATTGGGGTAGGAGGTGGCATTAGAGGTAGGAGTTAGGAGTCAGGCTTAGGGTTAGTGGTCAGAATTAGTGCAAAGGCTTAACAAATGTGGTCTCACATCAATACTCCATCACCTGAATCCCCTTTGGAGCCACAAAATCACCTTTTCATGTTGGCCCAGCTCTCTTATACCCTTCATGTCCTCATATGCCAGCCTCCAGCTCCAGCCTATTCTAGTGCTGAAGCCCCAAGCCCCTGCCATTGCCTCTCTCCTGCCCTACCTCTGTCTGCTTGCAAAGGCATTCCAGCACCTCACAGTCCCAGCCTGCTGCCCTGGCCAATCAGCTTCCACTTTACAAATGCCTTCCCACTGTCCTGACCAGTCAGCATCAGCCAGCACAGCAGTCCTCACAGCTGACACCGTATCCTGGCCTGTCATCCCCATCTCTGCCTCAGTGGCCCAGCTCTTGCCTTGTGCCTCTGCCCACCTGCCAGACACAGCTGGGGTCAGGAGAGGGGTGAACATGCAGGGCCAAGAAAGAGAGACTGGGCTTAGGTTTTGAGCATCCTGACAGGGTTAGGATGAGGGGGTTGAGCTTGCCTTTTGGGGAGAGGGATTAGTCTTTGGAGTTAAAGAAGGGCTTTGGGTGAGGGTTAGTGGTTCTGTGAAGGGTTTGTAGGAAGCAGTTAGGGTGTAGGTTAGGGGTTGAGTCAGGAGTATCAGTAAGAGCTCACATTAGGGTTTGGGACAGAAATTTAAGGCTAGAAACCAGAGCAAGGATTTAGTATGGGGATAAGATAAAGGGTTAGGGTTTTGGTCTTTGGCTTTGCAATAGGGCTTAATTTTAGGGGTTAGAGGAGGGTGCTGTGGTAAGGATTAGGTGTCAGATTACAAGGGTTTAGTGTTAGTGAACAGAGTTGGGGAAGGGATTAAAAAAATGTGGTCTCACATTCACTGTACTAACTGCATTGCATTGCTTTAATTACCAAGAAAAATTCTTTAAAAATCCATGAGTCTGCAGTGTGCCCCAGCAGCAAAATGGGTGAATGGCTTCCTGGGCTGCCACAGGAGTGTTACTAGCAGGTCAAAGGAGGTGATCGTTCCCCCTGTACTCAGCACTGGTGAGGCCACACCTGGACTACTAGGTCCAGTTCCTGGCTTCCTGGTACAAGAATGACATGGACATACCACAGAAGGTCTCATGAAGGGACTCAAGGGTGATTATGTGACTGGAGGATCTCTCCTGTAAGGAGAGGTTGAAAGAGCAGGAGCTGTTTGGCATACAGAAGAGGAAGCTCATGGGAATCTTATCCATATGTCTAAGTGCCTGAAAGGAGTGTGGAAAGAAGATAGAGGCAGACTCCTCTTGGTTATACGTGATTACGAAGGGGTAACGGACAGAAATTGTAATACAGGAAATTCAATCTAAATGCAAGAAAACACTAATTCTACCCTACTTTGAGCAGAGGGGTTGGACTAGATGATAATCTAGAGGTCCAGAAAACCTGAAGTATTCTATGATTTATAAAGAAATTATTTGCATCAATGTTTGCTTCTTTTTTGCTACTGGAAGATCAACAGTCAAGCATAACTAAGCTAGGCATCTCATCCACGCATGGTCGCACCTCAGTTTTATACTCTTTGCTCTTTGGGGAACAGTAGCAGTGGCAGGCTAATCTTTCTAACATAGGGGATTTAGTCTTATCAGTGAATGACCCTGTTTGTTTATATAGACTCTGCATTTCCTTTTGTTCTCAAAATCCCAAGAAGTCATCTGCAACCCAAAGAAAGATGAAAAAAGCTCCTAGTCCAACTATACAGATTTTGCAGCATAAGGCAGTAATTCATCTCTGTGTAACAAATGAACGTGCAATGGTGGTGTTCAGAGTTCACCTGAGTGCTAGTTTGAAAGGTTAAGAACTAGCAGGTCCTCAATAGAATCTCAATACAAGAGAGATTACAAGTCAAAATTACAGTTTAATAAAAGATAAGAAAATAAACAATATAATGAATACAACAAAACTTAGTTTTAAAACAGAACTAGCAACCCAGCACCCTGGGGCACAGGGGTAATGGTGCTATAAGCCCCTATGCCCAGGCTCCACGTGCTTCCCCTCCCTCTGAGTCCCAAACAAAAGGAACCTGTTTGTTCTGCAGATGAAAAGTCACAGTCTAGTTGAAGAGTAGGGGTCGAGAAGGAAGCTCGGGAAAAGGCAGGTTTCTGGAGAAACTCCTGCGGCTGGAGAGGGTCCTGGGGCGCAAGAGCTCCTGCAGCGTCTCGGTCCTTTCCGTCCGGCTCGGCGAGTTGTCCACAGTCCCCCAAAGCCTGAGATTATATACCTACCTCACAGCTCTGGCGGGAAAACTCAGTCTCTCCCTCGGGGTAGCTGAGTCATAGGATATCTCTGGAAAAACGCTGACAGCCCCTTGCAGAACCGGTTTCTCAGACTGGGTGCGAACAACTTTCCGGAGGGGAGGCATTCACACCTCTTACCGAACAAACCTCTTCAATACCCTGCCTGTAGCCCGAGGGGAGTAAGGCTGACATAGATTGGTATAGAATACACAGCTAAAACCAGGACAACCTGCCATTTGGTGGGTCTAATGTGCAACATGAGGAAAGTAAATTGCCTTATTACTCCTTTCAGGAGAAAAGTTATAGAATCTCTTAGATTCTCTGCTACTCACAGGGTGCTCTTAAAGCAATATGGTTTATACATTATTTGGATTTCATAACTCAGGATCACTATAACAAATAATCAGAGTGCTAATTTTAATTAGATGAAAATGGATATTAATAACATGAGCATATGCAAAGTCATATATTTGTGTGTAAAATTTTTCAAGGTAACACTGACAACAAGAGTTGCTCTCACAAGGGGAACGTGAAATTCTATGAGTTTAATTTATGATTTGCAGCAGAGCAATCTATCAGGAAAAATTTTAACTTTGGGAATATTGTCTTCTAAATCCCCTATGGTTAGGAAGTCAGCATTGTATCTGACCTTTCACCTGTGGTATGAGTGAAAGCATTTATTTTCAGGTTTGCTGTTTTGTTGTTGTTAAGCCAAATCTTTTCTGGCACTTCAAACCTGATCTCCAATCCTTCCCCTGCATTGCAGACTGTGGTTTATATTTTGCCATGTCACAGGGATATAGCAAGGCTGCTGAGTACATGTAAAATTTTCACTCTGACTCCACCACAGTTTTTCAGAGCACTCTGATCATTTAGAATAAGGCACATGGAGCCAAGGAGCCAGCTTCTCTGGTGCAGATTCTTCTTTTCCTCAAGTCTGGAGAGAGAAGATTTTTGAAGACTTACCTAATTCTCCGTCTGTCTTTGGGAGTAGCAGAGATCAGCCAATTTTGCAGAGATTGGAGAGAGGCAAACTTGAAGGATCTAAGAGGTGATGCTCTTTAACTTAAGCAGACCTCCTCTGCCCAACTTGATCTCCAAGATGGAGATCAAGTCTGGCATATCAGGTCTAACATGTGGATTCTCTGACTTTTACCGTGTGGGCAATTGCATCCCCATGGAGGTAAGAGAAGGAATTTCAGTGGGTGCATAATCCTGAGGATCCTGTCTCTGTGTGTTACTCAGATGTGTGCAAGCAGTTGTGACTCAGGTTAAAAAAGCAACAGTTCAGAGGCACTGAGCAAGCTCAAATGGATGTCTGGAGGCAAGGTTTCTTTGAGGGCCACTAGAGAAAAGGCTTGATCAGCTACCAGCCTGCATATGCCACCTGGAGCTGTTACTTTGAACTGAACATCAGCAGCACAACCCCAAAACAAGTCACACTGTGAACCCTTTGACTGCCACCTCCTGAGAAAACAAACAATAGCTTGTGCTCTAGCAGATCTGTACTCTGATGAGGGAGTCATGACTAGGGTTCAATTCGTCACTGTTTCTTGAAACACAGCTGTACATCTAAGAAGGGGTAAGGACATTTCTTATGAGAAATGTAAAAACTAGTCATGGTGTAGTCAAAACAAAAAAAAATATTGTATATATTAGTTAAGGAAGGTTATTGGATTCATTTTTGCCTTTCCCGTGAGACCACAAAGCTTATTTTCAGTTTGCACCGTGTCTTTGCTTACATACCTACTGTACTCAGGCCTTAAATTATCATAGCTTCAGGTGAATTAAAATATAATACAGAATAGTTTGCTATCTTCCAATGACTGTGTTGCTCAAAACACGCTCTGTTGAGAACAGGAATTAAACTGAGTCAGAATGTTAATATAATCTGCAAAATGAATCGACCTCTAAAAAACACCTAATAAAAAAGACTCCCTGTCCACTTCCTGCATGATCAGAATGAGGAACCCAATTTCTATAAAAGTATCTATAGCTTTGTTACTATGGCAGACCTTTGTATGGTCTCTTTTAGTTACACTGATGCATCAGCAGTTCAACAGATGGACACTGTGTCTTCATGAGGTCTTTGCTAATAATTCCAAATTGCAGGAAAAAAGCCAATGCTCTATTGTACTATATCCTTTCAGGGGTAAATTGTCTTTGAAGTTTTTAAAAATGTAGTTTAAACAGTTAGCACTTTTTCTGTTCCTGTTCTTTTACTTGGGTTTCTTTTTCCCTTCTGTCCTTCTTCCAAACATTGACATCTGTGAAGTCAGTGTATGGTTTCACTGAGCCTTACTAACCAGGATTTTGTTATTAAATATAAATGATTTTACTGTATGGTGCACAGTAAAGCAATAACAGACTATATCATAAGGATCCATTTTAGTTTTATTTCTCTTAATATTCTAGTGTACATCTCTAAACATAAGAATTTTTGTACATTTCACCGTGATGTTGTCATAACTGCATATAAAGTCATGCAAAACCAATCAATATTTCAGACCATACAATAGGTACAAATTCATTCATGAGTTTTCAGGCAACAAGTAAAGAATGAGGAAAATAGGAGCAAATATATAGTAATTGCTTCATGGGCAGTTAAAACGGTAATGTCTAGTTGCAGTTCACTTGGCTACGTCAGTCTCCTGTCAGAAACTTGTTCTGTTTGGAAACAAAGTAGAAAATGAAGTAGAAAAGTAGAGCTGCTTCTTTATGAATCCAGTTTAATACCTTTTGACATTGCTAGACAGGCTCATTAATTTCAGTGGGTGTTGGATCAAGGCATAGATCTTGAAGCCTAAACTTTTTTTTTCCAAAAATAGATTGAATTCGTATTTCTTCATTATGGCCTAATTTGAAGTCCCTTGAATCAGACTATTAACAAAATATTATCCTATCTCAGAAAATAATACAGATAAAACTAAAATTCTACTGAACACTCACATAGCACTTTTCCTCTTCAAAGCACTTTAGAAACACTGATTAATCATAACATTAATTAAATGACTGTTGTTGGGGTTTTTTTTAAATTAAGCCTTCCAAAAGCTCTGTTCTCTGCAGGGAAAAAGGAAGAGGATCGCAAGAGACTAAAACCAGCTCCAGTAATCAGAAAACTTAGCCTGCAGCTATTAAACTAAGGAATCACTTCTCTTTGCAGAATCTTTTTTACCGTGGGCTAGTGGAGGGCTGAAAGGAACCCTGAGAACATCCGATCTTGTGTGATCTCAGATGCTAAGCAGGGTCGGGCCCAGTTAGTAGTTGGATGGGAGACCGCCACAGAATACCAGGTGCTGTGGCTTTCCTGCTGTGGCAGGGGGGTTGGACTAGATGATCTTTCCAGGTCCCTTCCAACTCCTAACATTCTCTGATTCTGTGAAAGATGATAGTGCAGTCTAAATGAAAAATAAATCTGTTGTTGTGTAAAGGAGCTGATTAATTAGGTATATTTGCAGTAACTGGATTAATAGGTAGGCTAACAACTCCTTTCCATGCCTTTTCCAGTTTGTATACCTGGCAGGAAATGTAAACAGAATTAATTAAAAGAGAATGGAATGTTTGCCCACATAGGCTCCATCCATTCTGGGTATAAAATCCAAGCATGTGAGATCAAATTCTTTGGATCTCAGAATAATAAAGCCTGGGTCTGCAATTTTTGTTCCCAGCAAACTTACAAATCTAAGATGGCAAGGAAGACAGCCAGAGCCACTGCTCAAATGCTTTTTTCTGGCCAGGGGAAGGGAAACAACAGACGAACAGTAATATGTGTGGTTTTGTCACAGTTTATCTTAAAAAATGCTGCTTCCTTTGCTGCTGAGGGTGAAAAATAGAAGCTTACTGGTGAAGATTTTTCTCCTTCTGTGGACCAAATAGTTACTTGACATATCAGGTCAACAGATAATTAGGCAGGACAATGTGGACTTGAACTGAGTCATTTTTATAGTCCCTGTTCCCAAATTCATCGTTCAAAATCAGGTTGTAAGTCAGAGAAAATACCCTGAATTGGGCTGCCTGTGTTTGATGGTTGGTTTGCCTCTTCAGCATGAGAGAGAGATTGCTCCGCTGATATGTGGATCAACATTCAAAATAGAAGCCATCCACTATGCTTGGTGAGATGTCCTGTTAAGAAACAGAAACTCCATTTGGCCATGGTACCCATGAATCTATTTCTGTGCTGGTTTTCTGGCTGTTGTGCTGCAAACATCTACCCTCTCCCCTCAAAGGAGTACTCGTTTCTCTTGAAATTCACTTCTCTGTGGCAGCTTGCATCCCATGACAATTGCCAAAAAGACAGCAGCAAAGATGAAAGAGAGTCTCAATACGCTGCTCTTGTTTTGGCATTAGATCCAATGGAGTTAGCTGAAGTGCTTCTGTATGCAAAGTGTGGACCTGGATCTAGCCTTTAAAGCACATGTTTGGGCAGATATGCTGTAAGAATTAGCAGTTTGTGGCCAGAGAAAGAGCCCTGGAAGTTCTTTAATATCTAGGTTTTAAGACAACTGCTAATACAAAGCCTGAATATTTACAGTCTTGCTGTGAGATAAATGCAGAATATGAAGGTATTCCATGGAGACAGGAGTCAAGTCAGTATGAGGACTAACAGCAGAATAAATAGATAGTTGTCTATGCAATTGAGATGTACAAGAGAGACAACAAGAGTAGTACAAGTGCAGCAACTTTTAAACATACTGGTGTTTTCAAGTTTAAAATCTATGCTTGTAAGCTAGGTAAAATTTCCTTTAGTTCAGAACATTAAAGAACAGGAGCCTGGTGTGGGTGTGATGGCCATGCAAGGGTGTGACAAAACCAGGATCTAGCTGAACATCAAACTAACAGTGTTTGAATCGGTATCAGGAGAGAATGGAAAGGCTTGACAGGTAAGGCAGATGCAGACAAATATGCTTAAATATCAGATATGCAAGAGATAGCAAAGAAACATGAAAGCTTAAGACCCAAAGGAAAGTGGCACAGCTCAATGAAGAAAAACTATCAATCATGTAATAGAGGGAAGAGGGGGCAGCCCTGAGAAGGTGAGTTGAAAGCAAGAAAAATGGTCAGCCAAAGGCATGTAGGAATACATGAAATGGAAAAGTTAACATTTTTGGAAGCAGAGAAGCTGAAGGAGGAAGGTGGCTGGGTTAAAATGCTGCTACAAGAAAGAAAACCTATGAGGGATCATGGATCAGAGAAGGCAAATTGCTGAAAAGTAATGACTGCATTGCACACAGTTGCAATTTCCCATGGCATGTTTAGGGTGAATGCCAAAATGCTTCTGTTTTGTCTTTGTCTAATGCTAGTAGCTTCTATACATACTGCTTTTCTATCCCCTTGTCATTCCTTGTTCTCTTCATGCCATACCTTTCTCTTGCAAAATACATAACCAGCATCTTTAATCTTTTTTAAAAGATAAAAGCTTCTATATTGGTTACCCTTGTAGATACCTGATTCTTTTACAAGCAAATCTCAATTGACATTGCCAACACACATATTGGTGATTCATATACTTTCATCTCTGTATGAAAGTTTGAGGGTTTCTTCCCTGAAACTGTAAAAGATGACTGTTCCTGCTCCCTGTAGGGCTTTATGTGCAACACTACCTATCGCTGAATTTATTCTTGATAAAAAAGATTTTTAAAAAAGAAAACCAATGAATGGCACATCACATACAATGCATCAGGAAAGATACTGTTCCTCTTTGTCATGGTCCATACTGAATACCAGTCTTCTGTCTTGAAATCTTGCTGCCTGTGATCTGAAGTGGTGGGAAAGTAAAAAGCGTGTGGCACTTTTCTGAGGGGAAAAGGGAATCTGAGATCTCCACCTGATCTTTTGTTCTGTCTCAGCAGCCATGAGCAAAGTGCGCCTGGGTGCTCTGGGCACAGGAGGGCATGTGTATGTAACAGTTTTTATTCTTTCTGTCTTCTCAAAAAATAATCTCCACAGAGTCTTAAAATCTAGGTTCACAGAATCACAGAATCATTACGGTTGGAAAGGACCCTCAAGATCATCTAGTCCAACCGATAGCCTTACACTACTCTTATCCCTAAATCATCCCCCGAAGAACCACATCTATCCGCTATCAACTAAATCTACAAGGAGGTGAAGTCCAGCATTGTTCTGTAGCTCAAAGCACTCATTATCCCAGCTTAATTAGCAGGCTACGCTTAATGTGAAGCAGCTGAAGCAGTAGCTCCAGCACACAAGTTTTGAGGTGCATGTAAGCATTAAATATTAAAGACTATAGAGTGTCCTGCCTTGTCTGCATCTGCTTTTCCAGAAGGCTATGTATCTTCCATAGGTCTGCTAAGGCTGTGCATATATCTCAGGTATCCAAGCGAATTTGAAACTGGGTTAGCCTGCTATGCTTGGACAAACTAATTGCACCCTACTTGCCTAAAAATGGTTTTATCTTTCCTTTTACATCTCAATACCAAACTGATCCAAAATCCTCTGTGCTCTGACACTTACTAGAAGTGCTGGAGCCCATGCTCTTTGGGTATATGCTTTTCAGTCCTGCTGCTCAGGGTTTTTTCCACTTTCCTCTTCCAATACTACTTCATGAATAGTAGGCGTAGGAACAAAAAAATCATCTGTGTGGTGAGTGACATCCCAGACCATTAGCTAGCACTGCTCAGGCCATGTGGGTTTGACAGCAGCCACTGCCTTTGAGTTTCATAAATCTGCTCTGTAAACAGCTTAAGTCATGACAAACCAGAAGTCACTAGACAAAGGTAGGAGAGAGATACTGTATGGAAATTGTTGTGACTTAAGAGTTCCTTCACATGCCATGTACACTGCAGTCAGCAATGCTAGAGACTGTATATAATGGAGCAGTGTGGATAGCAAAGTCACTGGATCAGTGTTTGAGGTGAAACTGCTGTCTGGAGGCAGTCATGTTACTCAGTGCTGAGCAAGAGGGCATTAAACTCTGTGGTGGCTAATGACCCTTATTTCAGTTTGTATTGCTCTATCTTCTAAAATAGAAATCCTTCTTTAAAAGCCAATGTTTCCATGTCACATAGATTATTTCTTCTTCTTGTCTCATTTACACCTTTCCTAGTGCTCCCCAAAATCTGAGGTGGAATCATCTACACACAGGGCCAAGCATTTCTCAAACTCGGTAGCGCATCCTTCCTTGCTTTCAAAAAATATAACTGCCTCCTTCCATCTGCTGCCTTTGCTGCTGGCTCAACAGCTCTGGCATTACCCTGGTTCATCTTGAGGTTGCTTCCTCCTCTGTCCCACAAAAAAAACCTACACATTTTGCTCTACAATCCAATCTGACAGCATTACTTACCTCTTAACCTGTTTTGCCTTTAAAATTCAGGGTAGTTTTTCCCTCTTGACTGTTTCAGTGGCAGAAGAAAATCTCTGTATGAAAACTAACACACCTTTATCCTCCGAAATCATTTGGGATTCACTGCTGCTCTGATGCCTGCAAAATACCTTGTACTCTCTAGTCAGTCCAAGTCCAGAGTTTGCTACGTATCATACTCAGCATAATCATTTTTCTGTGGGCTCTTACAGCCCCTCTTGCACCTCACTACTAGAAGATTTCCAGAGTTCAGAGAAGGGACAGGGTTCCTCTAGAACAGCAACAGCTGGACCCTGAGGAGCATTTTCAGGTGCCACACTAGTGCCAGTAGTGATTATTAATTACTCCTTAAAACAATGGTATCTGACAGCAAAAAGCATGATGCACAAATGAACGATTTTATCAAACACAGTGGTGGCATTTCTGCCACTGCTGTCATGTGTTGAATACGCTCTAATTTATTAGCCTATCAGTTGAATACAGTGACTCATGATCAAAATTTGTTCCATCCAAATTAAGCAGACAATTTTGGCACATTTATTAAGTAATGATTGAAAGTAATAATAAAAGCTCTTCCAGTAATATTCTTTCCATAAAGACTGTGAAATATTGATGTTTAATGGTATTAAAAACACAAGGATGATGAAAATGCACAAAACCACGTATGTCTAGAAATTTAAATGAGTCACACGTGTTACAATGAAGAGAACAAAATTCATATATATTGTGACATACAGACACTAATAGTTCTGGAACTGGGTATCTGTAGCATTACAACAAAATATGGTGGCGTTTTGCTGGGTTTATATAATCTAGCTACACCATGTTAATTAGTGTGTTTCTTTGAGGGGGGGCAGAAATGGTGATGTAATACTTTTATTAGAGCAACCTCTACCTCTAGGACAGGGTTCTTAGTTTGAATTAATATCTTTTTGAAGTTTCTTGAGTTTCAGTAGGTTAATTTTCTTAGTCTTGTTCTCTCAAACTAGGAACTGTGTCACAACTATTTAATAAATGTGCCAATGTGTCAAAGTCATTTTTCAGAGATGAGTGAAAATGGAAATGAAGTCAGTGAGGTTACATCAGCAGTGAATATGTCTCAAGGCAATAACAGGGAAATATTTCTAGAAGTCAAACCTTATCTGTGATGATTTTTCTCCTGTTAAATCTAAAAGAATATTTTGCTCAACTCTTTTGCTCTGAAGGCAGAGTCTTTGTTAGAACAGCTATCAGTTTGATCTTATAAAGGAAAAAGTTTCCTGAATTGAGTAATGGAGATATGTACTAAGATGCTAATGAGACTTCATCATGCAAAGGAAAAGGTGTTAAATCTACCTTGCTAGAATGTTGTAAGCAAACATTATCATCTTACAGTCAAACACTTAGTGTATGGTGATAGATGCTCTCAATACAAAGTGATGCAAGTCTTAGAAAAATAGCTTTAAATGCATGATGTCAGAAGACTGCCATATCAAACATCTGCAGGACAGTCCTGTGATGCTTACCCCAAAATTATGGTAATGTCATATCTTTCTTCCTTTATGAGTGAAATTGAACAAATAAATATGACTTCTTTTTTCTTTGTCAAGCTGGTGATTATGTTTAATCATATTAAGTAAATCCTCTTTAAAGTGTCAGATCAGTTTGGGGTTTTACAATTTGTAGTGTTGCTCAAATAAAAACTATTTATTTGTAGATGAAAGCAGTTCTGTATGAACCCTAATGAAAATTATGAATGGTGGGTTTGGGCTTTTTTTTAGTATCATCTTCACACACATCCTCCTCTTCCCAGGACCCTCATCTGTACTCATTTCTTCAGCTCAGGGAGGCTTCTTGAGCTGGAAGTTGAATTCCTCAGCCTTTCTACTAGTAGTGCTAGACAAAATTTTGCTAACATTACAAGACTAGTTTTCTATTACACATTTCAGTCTTCTTTCCCAAGAGGTTCTTAACATCAAAAAATAATTCTGAATGAAAATGCTCTGCAGATTGTACCATACAGTAATGCAAAAATCAAGGATCACATATGTTGTTAGCAGTGCTGGTGTGATGTAGTAGTAACTGTGCTTGCATTGGCATTACTCAACACCTACACCACTCTAGAGCAGGGTTTTTTCTTCAGTTAATGCTGGAAAACATGACTCTTCTCTCCTTAATCTCTGTTGTAAAATAGCAAGGACGTAACCAAGATAAAGAAATTAACTAGTAACTGGTTTTTTTCTGTGAATGCAGTATATTATTTTAACTAACTATATGGGTAGTTTCAGGAAACACATTTAGTGTGCAAGCAAGTTATGTGGAGTGTTTTCTTCAGTATAAAGAATGGTCCTTTTAAATTTCATAACTCAGTATTAAAGCAAATTTACTGTTTTTGTCAATACAAGTTCATATGTTTGGAATTAGATAAAATTAATGGCACATTTTTTATGGCTGAGGCAGGGGTTTTTCTCATCCCAAGTATATTTTCAAATAGCTAACAAAAGTGTTTGAAGTACTAAAATTACAGAAAATTTGTTAACATTTACACTTGTTATTACATGTTACTGTGTGGTTTAGATCAACTCTACAACTTAGCCACTCACCTCTTTTCCCAGTTTGTATGCCACCTTTTTCTGGTGAACCTTTGGAAGGAGAATTTGAGCAATGATGCCTGTCTGTGCAGCCACCTTCTTTACCTGCATGTGTGAGCAGACTTGCTGGAGGTGACAGTTCTTGATTGTGTTTAAGTTTTCCTACCGAGCTTTTCCTGACAGCTGCAAAGCTTTTGTTTATTGTAAGAAGCATCACCTGGAGTACTAGACCAGTTTCAGGAAAGAAGTCTGCTTGGGATAGCCATCCAGATTTCCTTATACCTAGTGATAATGGACACAGTCTTTGCCTGCTAATGGAATGACCACTGTCATCTGGTTCCACCAGAGGACTAGGGTAGCGAGATGCTCCATTGCACTTTTTAAGTGAGGTCTGAAAGGAAAAAGATTCATTTGGCTGTTCTGGATGTGTGTACAAAGTAAAGCAGAAAGCCTCATTTGTCTACTTGTACTTACTCTTGACCAGTGGCAGACACTGCATTAGAAGAGTAAAAGCTACAGTAAATCATGGGGGGGTTGTTTGTTTGGTTTTTTTCGTACACAAACTTAATTTACTATATGCTACAGACTGAAGTAATCACTGTAAGTGGAAAGCAGCTATTAATGTGTTCATGTTACATAGAACAAACAGGTGATGTAAATAGCATTTCAGGCTGTTCTTGAACAGTGTTTCATATATGAGTAAGGGAAAAAAGATTTTCAAACAAGCCATTTCCAAAAGGGAAAGTGATGTTAACATCTGTACTGCATCTGATATTTATAACATTGCTGAAAAACTAATAATGCAAATGACCAATTAAGTATTGAGTGCTGAGAAATAAAAAACTGAGGACAAGATTTGTATTTGCATTGCAGCACACCAGCAAGATGCAAATCCTGCTGAACACATTTTGTTGGTAATGGTATGCTTTTTATAATCAGGAATGTTTTTATATGGTATAGAGTAGTTTCTAATATCTCACATTACCACAAAATCTGTTTGATAACTTTTAACTTTAACTTTTCAGTACAGAAATTTTAATGTTTATCTGTATTATGAAAATTCTGTTCCAAATGACTGGCTGTATTTCTACCAAAGCAGGTAAAATTGTGAGAAATAAATGTAGTTTAACATTTGATAGTTAAAATATGTGATTTTCCTCTTACCTCTGCTTTCAAGTATGGACACACATAACTGAATTTATAAATTCAGAAACAAGGTTTATAATAAGCATTCATAATTACTTCTTGAACAGAACTTTTTTAAGTTATCCAAAAATCTGATTAAATTATCATACTATATAAAATAATCATACCTGATTATTTCATTCATAGAATGTAATGTAGATTAGGTTACTAATTATATTTATTTTTCCCAGTTTTCCTGTCCTTTTCATCCTGCATGATACACTCTTGGTGATTGCTGTATTCAAATTCCTAGCGCAGCTACACTAAAGTTGATTCAGAGTTGTTTCACTGACCACAGCAACAACTCCATCAGGCTCTTGCCCTCTGATCTTGTCTTCATCACACTGAGGGAGTGAGCAGCCATTTCACCATAATAGTGACCCTCTATATCTGTTCTGTTCTTTGTCTTCCTATCTGTTCTCCTATATCTGTGCTGGTACTAACCCTGCCCTACATTTGTATATATTTACATTTACACTTGTACTCCAAGTATATTTAAATTCTCAGAAGCTGCTCTTCTGTTACTTTCACAAAGCACTGCATGACTTTCAGATGCAATTTTACAAAAAGAAAAAAAATCAAACAAGGAATCCCCACTTTTTTCATTTAAACATAAAAAACTTTATAATAATAATTTAGGTTGGAAAAGACCTCTAAGATCATTGAGTCCAACCATAATCAACAGTATTTCTTTCTAATGTCTTCAGTTCAATGTTACCATTTAAGAAATTCATTGTGCTTTTCATTCTATGAGATTTTAAGTTCTGGAGGTTAGTATTATAATAAAGTAACTCCTTCCTAAGGATCAAAGAGGAACAGATATCTGAAAGACTCCCTTTCTGATCAGTACGATGCATACAATTAAGGATGTGTGGAAAAGGTAGTGTCCTCTCTGAGCAGTAACATGTAAGAAACATTAATAAACCCACTTAAATTACTGTATATAGTGTAGAGTTAACCTTACACAGTGAAACTGGTCCTTCAGAAAAGACTTTCTCACAAATGATGCCGCTGCATTTGTATTCACTGTAGTGTTTTTAAAAAAGAGTACACATTTTATTTGTAGTATCAATTTATGATTTGTGTGGTGAGAGATGAGGACTTGCCAAGTTCTGTAAGTTGTGGTGTTCAAGTTATCTTCATACATATACTTGGCCTTTACTATCATCAGTTCATTCTGCTGAGGGCATGACGTAGCCTTATCTGGAGTCTCCAACTGATGTAGTATAGAGGTATTATCAGAGTCATGTGTGAAATGCTTGAACATGAACGTGTATAAATGTAGCTTGCTCCAAAATAGTATTAGTAGCCAAGTAGATTACATGCGGTTATGCAAATGGTGCTAATAGTCTTGCGTGTTTTCCCTGTACTTCTTCTCCGTCACCCTTTATTGCTGTATCTTCTGAATTCTCCCTTCATTTTCTTTCAACAAAGGCAAGTATGCCATGAGGGATCTGGTCCACCGACTGCCAGGCGCTAACAACAGCAACAGCTCAGCAAGCAAGGCCATGTCTGATGACACCGTTACTGCCATTTGCTGCACTCTGCATGAAGTCATCACTAAAAACATGGAGAATGCCAAGGCCTTACGAGACGCAGGCGGCATTGAGAAACTGGTTGGCATATCTAAGAGTAAAGGAGACAAGTATGTTTTGCAAATCACCTTGCACCTTTTTAACATCTCCAGTAGTTATTACTAGTCCTGAATGTGTTTGCCTCCTCTGTGCAATCGTGAGTCGAATTCTTTAGATTCATCAGAATTCATATTCCCCACTGTGAAAGGTGACAAGAAAAAGACAATGCCGATAGCATAAGTCTGCTGTGGTTTATTTGTGGCATACCTTCAGCAGCGCGTGGAGTGCACTGCATGTACAGTTTAAGGAGGAATAATTGTCTACAGTAACTGCTACCTCTAAGCTCCTCCAGAAGATTCTGATAAACATTAGGGACCAGAGCTGTTGGATTGCACCCTGCAGTAAGGATGACATGCAGGTGGAGGGATCCTGTGAAAGGAAGGGACCTCACTGCAGTTCTGTTACTGCTTCTCTTGCTCTGGAAGTGAAGAATGTAAAGTCACTGTCCCTCTTCACAGCACCCTTTTCCCTGCCGCCAGCTTATTTATTTTAAGAAGCATCTTGTGTGTCTAGGCATGTGTACTGGTATGAATAGTATTGCCCAGAGTACTAGACCAGTTTCAGGAAAGAAGTCTGCTTTCACAGTAGAAAATGGATCCACGGATTTTCCTAACACCTTGCTTCCTTAAGGCACCTGCAGGCTATGCTGATAGGCACCAAAACATGCAAAAATCTCGCACATGACTGTGACATTTTCAGAGCAGCTATGGTTTCATCTTGTCTGTTTTCCAATGTACACACTCTTCATGAAGAGTTCACTCTTTATCCTTCTTTTGCCTAAAACAGATAGGCTGGTTCTCATATTTGTCAACCTGCAGAAGTATAGTGCAATGGGACTATGGCAGTTTGAAAACAAAAAGCCTTCACTGTAGTATACAAAACCCATCAGTCCACCTACTCGAAGCTGTCATCACACAGCCTACTGCGGCATCAGTGCTCTAAAAGAACCCCACAAAGCCAGGCCACAACCTGAAGGAAAGATTTATGCACCCTGCATTTGGTATGACAACTTATGCTCACCTATGTGATCAGAGCATTCCCAATATAATTTAATCAACATTTCTTTTCCTCTATTGTCACCCTTTTCTTTTCATACCAAATTCATTATTGAAACATTCTCACATTCTAATTGTAAGCAGTAAAAAGTAGTAGCATAACAAAGTATGTGATTCCAGTTGTAGGAGCTCCGTATGCTCTGCCACTTTATTTGCATTTTCTTTTTTATTATTATTAAAACTATTTAAAATTTTGATTTACATTTTTTAGATCAATTGTATTTCTATTGCAAGGAGGTTCATATACATTTCTCTTAAGCTGAATGTGCCCTTCCTCAGAATAATGCTTTTGTCTACCTGTTCATTATCTGGTAGAGATTATTAATATCTGTTGAGTCCAGAATTTTTCAAGTATCATGGGCAGTTTTAAGGAGCCAAGGGTATAATTCCCTGTTGAAGTATCACTTATAACTGAACACTTATCTATGTTGAATGAAAGTATTTAGCCTAGGTAGTGTTGAGTAATTCCAAAATGCCCTCCCAAACCATGATACATATCCCTTCTCTCAAGAACTTTGAGTTGGTCTTGTTATTAGTGTTACAGAGTTACACAGTTCTAGAATAAGGAAACCTGTCAACTCATAGTGCTACAAATGCCCATCTTAAGTGAAAGTTCCATTTTTCAGCTTTAAGGAATGTTAGTATTGTGCACTATTGTTTTAGCTTGTTTTCTTATAGGTAATCCATTGATTATAAGTCAGAATTGCTGGTTGTTGGACTGATAGGAAATTCTGGCAAGCTCACTTTAATACTGTAAAATACTTTGGTTTAAATTTATCTTGTCCAGTATGAAGCATCTGCTTCTGCATGTGCAGGATACTAGGTTGGCCATGCATACTGGTACGTATCAGTGCCAGGAGTATGGGGCTGGCCCCACTAGCCGTTGGAATGTGCTTAGAGCCTGACTGCATGAGAGAACTGGTATTCATAAGGTCATATCAGCCAAGCCCGTATTGGCTTCACCTCGTTTCTGTTTCTCCTCAGTACTCACAGTATGTTTGGTGCAGTTATTTTCCCAGTTATTCCATGCTACCAGCACCCCACTAGCCAGTGCAGCTGGGAGCATAGTAAAAACAATTATGCTTCAAAGAGTTTAACAAGTTCCTGTTTATCCACCAGTTACCCACCTACTATTGTACTCTGGGTGAGAAATGGAAGGGGAAAAATAGCACCAAATACATTAATAGGAAAATACTGTATAATTTAATTGGTTGTGTCATGAACATTGCTTTAGCAGCTTGAGCATCAGCCTGCCAGTGGTCCTTCTCAGAGGTAACAGGATGCACAAAAGCCCTACTTCTGAGAAGACTTCCTGCCTAAATCAGTAGCATATGCTGTTGGTTTTCTGATTTCTGCTTGGTTTTGCAATCCATGTGCCTTTTCTGAGTAAAACATGAATCACCTCAATGACTGCCCTGAACAAAATCAATCCTCACTCTGACTTTGGCTTTTGCAAGGTTTTCTAGCACTCCACTGCTTTATGCGTATTATAGGTAGAGCACAGTGTATGCTTCCTCAATGGTCATATTCCCAGTCCTTTTCTATTGAACCCTTTTTCACTGAGCTGAATACTCTCTGATAATATTTTTTAAGATATTTTTAAAGTTGCCTATCCTAAGAGGAATATATGACTCCAACTGATTGTAACTACAGCTTAGAGTTTCTTTCAAAACCTTCTGTAGAGAAAATTCTTGTGACCTTATATGTTGTTTTCAACATGACGTTGTATTGCTGTTGTTAAAAGGTAACGGTATGAGCAAGGTGCAAGTCCTAATTTGGATTCCTAATGAATTACATCATGACTTTATATTTCTGCATCTTGGCCCTGCACTTCAAAAACAGTGCTCATCACCCATCTAGACTTTTTTCTTTTGGCCACTGCTAAGAGGCACTTAATGCATTGGGCATGCTGTCGAGAGTTGAAGTTTGGCAGCTTATGGAGAAAGAAATTCTGGCTCTAAATTTGTGTCCTTTATGCCAAAAGTGGTACCCAGAACATCTTCTTAGATGTACATAATGCCAGTTGAGTCCTCAACAATTTAGCCAGTTGCTACTTCTCCCACTCTTCTTACTATGTTCTTAGCGTGAATCCTTGTTCTCAGTGTGCTGAGGAACACACATTTTGTTCCTCACTGAATAATTAGTACTATAGAAATAACATATATTGTCCTTGCTTAAAAACACATTGGTCTCCAAGATGCCAACTAAAGATCTTATGGTACACTTGAAACACACTTGTGAGTTTAAAGTGATAGAAATGCATTTGAAAATTGTGATGAATGGACTATTGTACTTAACAGTCTCTTTCTCACTCTTTCTTTCTCTCTCTTCCTTTTTAATACATGTGTGTAACAGGCATTCGCCAAAAGTGGTGAAAGCAGCATCTCAGGTCCTCAATAGTATGTGGCAGTACAGAGACCTGAGAAGTCTCTACAAGAAGGTAAGGCTTGGTTTTTTTCTAGATTTATCATCTTTCATGTGGTTACCCAAATTTGGGGGTTGAGAGACTTTAGACCAAAAAAGTTTATATTCCTGGAAATTTGCCTAGATTTTAAAATTTCAGACACTTGGAGCAATGGGGTTTCCCTCATTTCTGCTTCTAACATAGAAAGACCTTTTGAAAATACATGTGGTAGTGAAAAGGGATGTGAATTTGATTTTGAAAAGAATTCCTACAAAAAGCACTGGATCTGACTGCTTTAGAGACTGAAGTCCCCTATTCCAAGAACAAACCTATGCAAGTTTCCTACTGTACCTTAGCTTCTCACATCTCCCCATCCTGTCCTGAGGAGATTACCAGACTTCCAGCCCTTCAGCTCCCAAATTTCCTCATGAGATTGTAAACAAGCATATCTGAAGGAATGGTGTTTAGGGACCAGTTACATGTGGAGCTGGGCTGAAACTTGGTAGCTTCACTTCCAATGAGCTGGCTGACAGTATCATCGTATATTTGTTTCTCAGACACTCTGTGGAGTCTATAGTACCATATCGTTCCCCCAGGCCTGGTAGCCTCTGAAAAATTAATTGCAATACAGTAATACAATCCTGTGAAACAACATTCTGTGTAGCTTTTAAAACATGTCTACTTACTAAATGGCAAGACTTGCAGTAATTCTTGCTGGTTATTTCCAAGCTGAATTGCATTCCATTTGAGAATCAGACCGCAGATTTATTTCTCAAAGGTCATCTTGCTACACGGAATTTCACAGCTTACTTAATTAATATTTGAATTTGTAATCTCATCAGAAAGAGCTCAGACTTCATGTGGCACAAAAGTTCAGGTCCTAGTTGAGGCTAAGGCATAAGAATGGTGAAGCCGAGAAAGTTCACAGTGGTGTAATCTGTGTTGTATGTATGTTGCACAAGAACTTAGTGACATGAAATATATGCACCAAATCTCAAACTAGCAGAAGCTGACCTTGTTCTTTTGCATGCCTCAGCTCTGCTTGTGTCAAGTCTGAGGAGTAAGGAAGATGATTATTTAGCCTTTTCTATTGTTCACTTCCAGTATTTTCAGTCATCCGTGGCAGCCCTAGGGATACTATATCACAAAGACATTCGAAGTGACAAACTGGTACTGAACTGTCCCATTAAGACGTGGGAAGAAACGTGAGATAGGGTAGGCTTTTCTTGATGCAAGGGAGTAGCACACTAGAAGTGTGCATAGCATAACTTCTGTGCATGTGGGTGGCTGCACTGAGAGGCTGAACCATATTTCACCATAATCTCTTAGCAGTTCTTAAAACGTCTGGCTCATTTCCAACCTTCTGTCTGTGTACATATATGCCATGATAGAAAAGCAGTTTCTGGGGTTCCTCCATGCATGAGGTAATCTAAATGCTGTATGGCTTCTGAGTCTACTGCTACCTGAAAGACATTCTGTGGACTGACAATGTGAATGCCTGGTAATATACTTAAGTACTAAGCATGCATACCTACTAAGTACCTTTCATACTTAAAAGAACATTTTCTGCAGCCACAAATACATACTTGTGGTATGGGAAATAGGGCAGACTAGGCTTTGAGGTAGCTTCCAGGACATTCATAGCAGACAAATTGTCTATATCTCAGGGAGCATTTTATTAATCCCTAGATTGGCTAATTCCCACAGGCTTCACAAAATCTTAAAATGAAGGTCAGCCTCTGCTACGTATTTGTATATTCATTGCACATCATAACGTATGCTGCTAAATGTTCACATAATTTAAAATACTGCTGTTTGTTAAAAGACATGAAGTAATATTTATAAAGTTATAATATTTATTAAAATTACCTATAGCAGGCTGACTGTTACACTGAGTTTCATGTCTCTTGGGGGAAATAATGTTTTTATGATAGGAAAATTAGAAAAGTTTGCATTATACTAGTAGTCAGCTAGTTATATAATATAAAGATACTGGATCAATGCAATCTTTATTTTGTTCTATTAAAATAGATCATGCTAGTAAGAAAGAGTGAATATACAGTTGAATGTATAATATAGTCAGCAATTTGCAGTGTCTTGCACCTGCACAGCCTTTTTGAAGATGCAGGTAAATCCCATCAGCAACTTCTTCCTATGTACTGAAGTATCTATACAATTACTTTCAAAGAATTGGTGGCCTAGAGAGAGACATAATTTTGTATTATAGTACAAGGAAAGTAGAAGCATCACATAACATTTAAGAAAAAGCAACAACACTTACTTTACTCTATGAGAAACAGTATAACCAAGTACTTTGAATTGTGTTATATTTTAGAGCTATGTGTTTACAGTACAGTAAGTAAGGAGAGGTAAAAAGAAGTATTATCCTTTGTAGTAATGGGGAAAGAAGGCAATATGTTTACTGCTGATACAATAGTAGTCAGTATATTTAGTCTGAATATGACTGCATCAGCAAAAACTAATTTTGCTAAACATTACAGGAATCATCCCATAGCTGTCAGAATATAAACTACAGTGACAGAAGACCATCCAGATTGGTGTGGTCACCTAATGACTTGCCAGATTTGTAAAGGATCAAAAGCCAAGAAGTGCATAGGCACCAATTTCCCACTTGCATCACTCCCTGATAAACACCTGGCTGTAGAGTGGAGAAAAATGCCGGAGTCAGAAACTAGTCCCCCACCTGCTGCCAGTAGCAGGGTGTATGTAATGCTTCCTGTCATGAGTGAGCAAGCTCTTCAGCTTTAACCAAGCCTATAACATTAATGTGCCTCATTAAATGAGGCAGCTTCTAAGGATGCTCTCAGAATTACCTGTTGCATAAGAAATAGCCCAAATTTAACAGATTTCAGGGTGTCAGCTTCAGCTATGTTGCTTAAGAATAGCATTATGCACGGATTTCAGTGTGGCACTCAGTGTCTGATAGACATTGCCTGAGATGCAAGCTCAAGGAGGAGGTGGTAATGGCTTTGTTGTTTCAGTTTCCACTTGGAAAGTCCAGAGTACATTATGCCCTGTGTTTGGAAAGCTATGTCACACCATGTACCCTCTGCAGACAGGTTCTGTCCAGTGTACTGAAATGGTGGAGTTCAGGATCAAGTGAGGAAGTAGCAGAGCAGTAAGTAGGATTGCAACCTTGGACTTCAGGAGAGCTAACTTCGACCTCTTCAGATACCTACTTGGAGGAATCCCACAGTTTAGGACTCTGGAAGGTTGTGGGCTCCAAGAGAGCTAGTTAATACTCAAGCATTATTTTCTCCAAGCTCAAGATCAGTGAATCCCTATAAGTAAGAAATTAAGCAAAGGAGGCAGGAGACCTGCATGGGTGAGCAAGGAGCTCCTGGAAAAACTCAGATGGAAGCAGGAAGTGGAAAAAGGTATGGGCCACTTGGGAGGAACATAGGAACGTTGTTGAAGTATGTAAGGATGCAACAAGGAAGGCTAAGGCCCTCTTGAAGTGACATCTGGCAAAGGATGTAAAAGACAGCAAGAAAAGTTTCTTCAAGTACATCAGTAGCAAAAGAAAGACTAGGGAAAATGTGGACCAACTGCAGAATGAGGTGGGTGCCCTGGTGACAGAGGACACAGAGAAGGCAGAGTTACTGAATGCGTTCTTTGCTTCAGTCTTTACTGGTAAGACTGACCCTCAGGAATCCTAGTCTTACCTGGAGGTAAGAGAAAAAGTCTAGAGGAGAGAAGACTCTCCCTTGGTCAAGGAGGATTGGATTACATATCATCTAGGCAAACTGGATACCCACAAATCCATGGGCCCTGATGGGATGCACCCACAAGTGCTGAGGGAGCTGGTTGATGTTATTACTAAGCCACTCTTATCTTTTTTGAAAGGTCGTGGAGAACAGGAGAGGTGCCTGACAACTTGACTTGCTTGACATGCTTGACTAACCTGATCTCCTTTTATGACAAGGTGACCCATTGAGTGGATGAGGGAAAAGCTGTGCATGTAGTCTACCTAGACTTCAGTAAAGCCTTTGACACTCTTCTAGAGCATTCTTCTGGAGAAAGTGGCTGCACATGGCTTGGGTGGGCCTACTCTCCACTGGGTTAGAAACTGGCTGGATGGCTGAGCTTGAAGAGTAGTGGTGAATGGAGTTAAAGCCAGCTGGCAGTCAGTCACAAGTGTCGTTCCTCAGGGCTCAGTATTGGGACCAGTCCTCTTTAATATCTTTATTCACAATCTGTATAAGGGGATTGAGTGCACCCTCAGTAAGTCTGCAAATGACACCAAGTTGGTTAGAAGTGTTGATCTGCTTGAGGGTAGGAAGGCTGTACAGAGGAATCTAGACAGACTGGATCAATGGCTTGAGGTCAATGGGATGAGCATCAACAAGGCCAAGTGCTGAGTCCTCCACTGTGGCCACAACAATCCCATGCAATGTTAATGGCTCAGGGCAGAAAAGGACCTGGAGGTTTTGGTCAGTAGTCATCTGAATACGAGCCAGCAGTGTGGCCAACATCAACAACAGCATCCTGGCTTGTATCAGAAACAGTGTGGCCAGCAGGACTAGTGAAGTGATTGTTCCCCTGTACTTGGCACTGATGAGGCTGCATCTCTAGTATTGTGTTCATTTGGGGGTCCTTCACTGCAAGGACATTTTGCTGCTGGAGTGTGTCCAAAGATGGACAGCAAAGTTAATGAAGGGTCTAGAGCACAAGTGTTATGAGGAGCGGCTGAGGGAACTGAGGTTGTTTTGTCTGGAGGAGTGTCCAGGGGGACTTTCTCCCTCTCTACAACTGTCAACCTCTCAACAATGGTCTCTTATCCCAAGTAACAAGTGATAGGACAAGAGGAGATGGCTTCAACTTGTGCCAGGGGAGGTTCAAATTGGATATTAGGAAGAATTTCTTAACTGAGAGGGTTTTCAGGCATTGCTACAGGATGTCCAGGGCAGTAGTGGAGTCATCATCCCTGGAAGTGCTAATAAAACTTGTAGATGTGGTGTCTGGGGACGTGGTTTAGTGGTGGGCATGGTATTGTTGGGTGGATGATTAGACTCAGTGATCTCAGAAGTCTTTTCCAGCCATAATGATTCTATGATTCTATGACTGCAGTAAAGACAATATCACTCCAGGCTTTTACAAAGGGCAAGAAGGGTAACCCGGGAAATTACAGGCCAGTCCCTGGAAAGGAGATGGAACAGCTCATTCTGGAGTTCATCTTTAAGCATGTGGAGGAAAAGATTATCAGGATAAGTCAGCATGGATTCACAAAGGGGAGATCACACTTGTTCAATCTGATAACCTTCTATGATGGTGTGACTAGCAGGGTGGATGAGGGGAGAGTAGTGAATGGTGTCTACCTGGACCATCAGGTTGAGGGAGGTTCTTATCCCACTCCCCTCTGCCCTAATGAGGCCACATCTGGAGTATTGTGTCCAATTCTGGGATCCCCAGTTAAAGAGAAGGGGATCTACTGGAACGAGTCTACCAGAGGGCTACAATGAAAATGAGGGAACTGGATCTTATCTCTTACAAGGAAAGGTTGAGGGACCCAGGACTCTGTAGGCTGTAGAAAACTAAGAGGGGATCTTATTAATGCTTATAGAGGGCAGGTGTCAAGAGGATGGGGCCAGTCTCTTTTCAGTGGTGCCCAGTGATAGGACAAAGGGCAATAGGCACAGCCTAGAACATTGGAAGTTCCACTAAACGTAAGGCAAACCTTTCCTTTGAGGGGGAGCATTAGAACAGGCTCTTTCTCTGGAGACTTTCAAAACCTGCCTGGATGTGTTCCTGTGCAGCCTGATGTAGATGAACCTGCTTTAGCAGTAGGGTTGAACTAGATGATCCCGAGAGGTCTCTTCAACCCCTACCATTCTGTGATTCTGTACTTGAATTTCCAGTTCGTAGCTGTGTTGTAGCTTTAGTGGGACATATAGACTTGCTAGGCTCGGCTGATGGAAAAGGCACAGAAAGTAAACAGTCAGCATTCTGATCTGTGAGTGAAGTAACAATATTTGCTGTCCTTTGTAGGCTTGTGCTTTGGGGGGAAAAAAGATTTCACTCCCAGGTGTGGTTAATTTGGCCCTATTGTAACGCGGTCCAAGGTGAAGTTGTAAAATGCATAAATGTTTTCAGACCTAGATTTGTAGGAAAAATAAAATAAAATTCACAGACCTAGTAGAAGCAATTAATTTAGTCTTAAAGTGAAGGAGCTGACAGCCATCCCAGACATTTAACTTGCAAGTCATTCATCATGAAAGAGGTTGCAGGAAATACTGTTTGATTTGCTGAGCAGTAGCTGAAACAGAAGTCTGATCTGGAAAAAAAGAGAAATCCCACCAATAGGAAAAAAAAAGGTCAGGTTCAGTCCCATGTAACCAGTGTTTAGATTATTTAGTGTGATTAATTTCTAAATACTGCTAAAACTTAGCAAGTAAAAAACAGGTGATCATCACAGTTTTTCATGAGCCAGTGAATATTGTCTCCCAAAGAGTAACATTAATGTCATGTCATGTTCAAACTTCTTTGCTTTCTACAAATAAGATGTATTTTCATAAATAATCATTTATCTGCCCCTGGTTTTGTAAGTTTGTTCCAAAATACTTAAAATCTGATTTTCAAAAATGCTTAATGGTAACATGGTCCATAGCTCCATCGGTGGGTCACTGGCTCAGCACTTAGTAAAATCTGGGTAGAGGATCTACCCCACTTGTCCCTGTTCTTCAGAGTTACGTCACACCCCTCTTCTTCGAGTGTCTTGGTAACCTGTACAGTCAGCAGGAAAATTAAGTGCTTTTACAGTCTCCAGAGAGAGGTCCTGTCCCATTTTATGTTTAGCCACCTAAGCAAGGTGAAAGGAGCTGCTACGGACTACTAGAGTCTTTAAAGAAACTTACTTTAAAGCCCTACTAGACCCTACTCCAGTCTCTAGGGTGTTAGCTGGTTGAAGATTTGGAGACACCTTGGAGAAATGACTGTGAGAGAACAGATTTCCATTAGCTGGTAAACTCCTATCCATCTCAAAAATCAAGAAAGTAACCAACTACTTTTAAATACAGATAACTTGTTAAATTACATGAGGAAATTTGAGCAAATGGGTTGTGCTAAATGAGCTTAAAATGAAAGGATTTTTTTAGTTAAAACCAAGCTTCAATTAGCATTAAATGTTTGTAATATTGAAGAGCTGGAGAAACTATCAGGAAGAATATTCCTTGTATTAATTGGTTTGCTTTGCCTAACCACTTAGACTCCAACAAAATATGTTTACATTCTATCATTATGTTTACACTTCTGTCTTCCAGGATATGAGTAGAGATCACAATGAATTTGTAGAAATTATTTTTCTTTTCCATTTATTATCATAGGTGTCTGTTCTGTATGGAATAATGGAAATGTTTGTCCTATTCACCTACCATATGAATAAAAATAAAACCAATTATTTGAAACCAAGGAGCTGTTAAAGGCAGTCATCCTTCAGTGTGTAGTGTGCCATTTACAACAGGGATACTATTGTGACAGGCATTTAATGAAGTTAGAGTAGTCATTCTGAAGATGACCTTGTCTGTCATTGGCTGGAAAAGATATTTAGAATTGCCTGAAGCCTCAGAAGCAGTTAAGCCAATCCAAATCTAGAAGAACACTTTCTTTTTTTGTGACTTTCAGAATAATAAAATGATGATTCTATGAGAAGGTTCTTTATGGCTGAGTGTTCCATGAAAATTGACAGCAATAAACTTCAAAACCCTAGTCAAGGAGTTTTATAATATAAAGTACTTTCATGAGTATATATTCTTACCCTTTAAAAATGTTAATTACATCATGCTATCATGTAGACTTGAAACACACCATATGGATTTTCTTCTCATAAGGTTATCATCAGTCAGAGGTCTGCCTAAAGGGTTTAGGTTACATTTATCTGGTGAAAAGGTCTGTGCAGAACTTAGACCCTACACCAAGGGTCTAAATTCCAAACCTAGAACATGATAGTTCTTAAAAAAAGTGGCTTGAATTGAGGGAACTATTCATGAGCTCAAACTGTTCATGAGCATATGTATTTTACAGCACTGATCTGTCAGAGAGGCTTAATTTATTTCTGTACAATTGGCAAGGCCTTTTTCAGATTAATATGTCATCCTTTTAGAAAAAGATTGAATTAAGGTAAACTCCACACTGTATTATAAAGGTAGATAATCATTATAGACAATGCCTTTTGTCTAGAGCCCATTTTTATATTCACTATGAAAATGTAAGTACCTGATTAATAAATGATTGACTGATTGATTGATTTATGGCAGTGGCCGGCCCCAAGCTTCAGTGTGACTGATGACAGAGGATTTTCACCAAGCCACCACTCTGGGTCATGGCACGCTCAGCATACTCTCTCCCAGAGCCAAGAAACCAGAATCTATTCCCCAACCCAGGTATTCTGGCTGTCAGCCGACTAGTGGTGAATTGTTATGTTTCATGCAAACTGAGATTTGTACCCAAAAGAGTTCTACAGATGTTTGAATCAGAAGTAACAAAGCCTTACTGGAGAATATATTTTTTGATTATACAATTTAATTTCCTGAACCCTGTAGGTTCTAGATGGAAAGTGTCTCACTTCAGTGAAGAGAGCAGTCCCATTCCTTTCAGTTGTGTCAGGAAGGTGTGTGGAGTTCTGCTCTCTCTGAGGACAACATATACCAGAGAGTGGGACCAGTGCATTCAGTCAGTTCCTTGACAAGTTTTCTAACATTTGTGTAATCTATTTTTTAATTGTCTGAATCTTTCAAACAGAAAAGCAGTTATTGATAATCACTGGGTTGCAATAGGAGATTAAATCTATCGAGTACTTTGCTGTCTTTTCTGGCCAAATGGCATATCTAGGAAAAAAGCAGTAACTGCTTGTTTCAGTAAGAGAATCCTGGGTGAACTAAGATATCAAGAGAAAACAAACAGTGTGTCCAGGAATCAATTAAGTTCTTACAAATACTAATTTTCAAATGGAGATTTCCTTCAGACATAAGTACAGTTGATGAGAATTAGCATGACTGAACCTTTTTTTATTAGAGGCACTTTTTAATTTTAGGTACTAAAATTCCATTTCCTTAACCAACTGTTGTCTTCTATTTTCCTCCTAATACTTTTGTCATACCAAAATGTGACTCTGGCATTATTGCAATAATAAAATACCTTCTACATATGCACAACATTTACGTAAATCCATGGAGAAACCTTTATATATATATATATGTGTGTCTGTGTCTGTGTTATTTCTGTAAAATGTTTAGTGAAAATAGGACTGTACTTGTTTTTGCTACTCACACAGGACATAGTAGTTATGCTCTTTCTTTCTGTTTAATTTTTTTTCTAATAAGTTTGCCTGAAAAAGAGATGACATCAGAGAAGATCTCATTTAAATACTTGAAACATAAATATCTTTCAAGGTTAGGGTAAATCCTTTTAATCTTTAGCTAGCAGGAATGTGATATTTAAAACAACCAGTATTTCATCATGAATATATCACAGTACTTTCTTTTGTTAATCAGAAATTAAGTGAATTCCTAAATTGATTTTAAATAAAGGAAATGTGAAAATTTTCTGTGGAATTAATGTACTAGAGTCTTTTAAAAGCATAATCTGAGTAATTTTAGAAGACAGAGATTCTGCAACCAATATAGAAAAAAAATTACAGTCTTCAAGTATATACTTTATTTTTCTTTCAATCTTTCTTGACTAAAACCATGTTATTTGCATTTAAGTGAGCATTTTAAATGCAGCTTTTTATCAAATTAGTCTTGTGAAGTACTTAATCATGAAATTGTCATTTGTTTCAGTATTGGAGAAAAAAAAGTATTACTAATTTTTTTGTGTGGTATTATTTTTATTTCTACATTTTATGCTGTGTATGGGTTTCAAGTGTTCATGTAATCTAGGTTTACCTTTCCCAATGCATATGAAAATATGAAGTGGGGTTTTTATTGAATGAAAAACATACAAAAGGTAGTAGACCAAAGAATTATCTGTTAATGTTTTCACAGTCTTTCCTAGAGACACAAAACCTCTTCAGTAAGGAATGATATCCTATTATGGATTTTCCTGCTTTTTACCTTGGTGCTACTTTTTTCTTTTTTCAAAGTTTGTTCAGACACTTCTCTAGCATGAACCATACATATATGTGATGCTAAAGTCTTCTCAGCATTGATAGTGAGTCTCATGGTAAGCTTTAGGTGACTTATATGGAAATGGCTACATATTTTTCACTTGAAAACCTAAGTCCATTTTAAGGTTACTAAGTACAGATTTAGAAGAGAGAAGTATAATCTCATAGTGGTGTAAAGTCTGTCTCTAAAGTGCTTCACCCTTTGAACTTCTCTGAAGGAAAGGAAATATAAAACGCAACCCAGGAGTTGGTATCTTTCAGTTAGAGCCTTCTTTCAGAAAGGAATTATATAACTGAAGTTTCTGGAATATCCTTAGGGTAGACATACAAAAAAGCATCCAGAATCTGGATCTGTCACATCTACAGAAATTTTCTTCTCAAAAATACAGTTCCTCAGAATAAGATTGGATTTTAATTCTTGAATACAAAGTAGATACCTTAGGAATTTCTCTGGGTATAAACATAGATTTCAGGCCTGGGAACATATAAATAACATTAATTAATAGCAAACAAAATTTAGCTGGATTTAGATGTACAAGACTGAAAAGAATCCAAAAGTCTTTTTAAAGATTGTCAAAAGTCTTTTAAAGATACATGCTAACAGAAGCCTTTTTTTATTCCTGACAATCTTTTTTTCCAAAATTCATTCAAGGAAAAAGATTTCTACCATTCAGAACAAAATACCATTATTGATTCACTTGTATGCTTGATGTTTGCATGTCTAGGTTCAGACACAGGCAAAAGCACATATGTACTAAAGAGTATGGATGAGAAACTAGGTTCTCCCAGCGAACTTTAACTGCTGTGTTGGATGGCTGAGTATAATCTTGCAAATGAAACAGATCAGTAGAAGATTTGCTAGTACTAATAGCATACACAAGCAGGACAGAGGTAATGGAAGTTAAATTTAATGCTGTGAAAATCACAGTGTAATTTTAAGGGTAAATTTATTTCTAGCTGTGATGGTCTTATGCGTGACACTGAGCATCTTTCGAAGATGCTGCTCTAAGTTGCTGTGCTTATGCAATCATCATCTTCATTCTTATGGGTCCTATAAGACAGCTGTTTAATGTGGCCTGTACATGTAAATTCAATCAAAGTTAAGTGAAATATTAAGCTGGTACACTTTTGATTCTGTGATGTTCTGCATGATCTAATAATGGGTGAGAAAAAAACTGCTGGGAAGCCCATCTCATTTCTTTCCTCTTTTTTTCCTAAAACTGCTGACAGAATTAAAAAATGGCCTAAATCTGTTTGCCATTTCAGACTTGAAGAAAGAAACCTTGTATTTTGAAAGGATTCTGTTTTGTAGTATGTGTGCTTTTTTCTGAGATTTTATATTTCATTTACTAGCTGATACAATTTGTCTTGATAAAAAAGCTATAGCTTCTTCTTCCTGCAGAAAGTAGAAATGAAAAGTTTCACTAGCAGTTTCTAACTTTTTTTTATTACTTTAATTTTACAAAGTGCTTTTAGAGGAAGTTATAGTTCCTTTAAACTGAGTTATAGGCTTTGGTCCAATAGTGCATTCCTGTTTGAATTAACAATACTAAAGCTCTTTATTTTCCAAAACAGAAACACTTAATGGTATTTCAGTAAAAAAGAACATGCATTTATTTTTGTTAAAGTCTAAGTGTGTTGCTAAGCTACATGTTCAGAGCAGCATATCCTTAAAATTCATTCAGCTTAGCCATAATCACTTGGGTGTCTTATCCTCTAGTTTAAGTGTGTTTATGGGAGAACATTTGACCTAAACCCAAGGAGAATATTAGTTTATACAGTGATTTTTCCAAAGGAGCTCTGATTCCTTCTTTGTTAGGCAGCTACTCATTTGTATAAATCTCCAGTTTTCAGCCACAGGGCCACTCTTCAGGAAGCACAAAGTCCTAATGGCTCTTGATCACAGTTCTTCACCATAAGAGACAGCAGTGCAAATTTTATTCTGATAATTATTTTTTCCATGTTTTATGTTCCCAGTTATAATAGAGGAGTAGTATTTGGTTGATTTTGTGGTTTAATGCATGAAAAGTAAGAGGTGTTGAGTAGTTTCTAGTCTTTGTAAGAACAGTAGGCTTAAGAAACTGACACTGAGCACAAAAGTAGTATTTGTCCTACCCCTGAGATTTTGTGGCTATGAGCCAGAGTTTGCATTTCTAGGACACAAACAAGTTAACAAGTTGTATTACTGGAATAAAAACGGCAATACAAGTCAGAAATTGTTGTAAACACTTTCTTGGATGCAAGTTTTTTTGTTCATACAAGATAAAAGAAAAAATAGTTCTTTGTGATTCTAGCAATTTAAATTACCACGTATTTATCTTATGCAAGGGAAAATAGAAGAACAGAAATGTTAGCTGAAGGGCCAAATACTGCCTTCATTTCTTCTAAAATATATTAAAACAATTCTATTTCTGTTTAAAAGTCAAAGTGATGCTTTGAAAAAATGAATTTATTTCATATTATTGCAGTGTTTTGAAAGGTTTATTGTTTAGCTGAATATAACCTCAACAAAATTAATAATGAATTCTGCCATATCTGAATTCCTGTCCTTCATGCTTTGCCTCGCAGAGGATTCCTTTTTTTAGTAACACTTTCATTCATCAGATTAGGTCTTATCATCTTTGCAACTCACACAACAGGAAATCAATAATTAATTATGGACAGGTAAAGCGATGCCTCAGTGATTTCCTGAAACGACCTGAAGTTACACTATATAAAACAAGCAGTGATAGTTACTTAGCTGTTTCTCACTTGGATACACTTGACAAGTAATTAACATGTCTCTCCCTTGTCATGTCTCTCTTCATAGCTAAAATCAAGGGATGAGATGTAAAATTATAGTAGGAGATACATGATTAGAAGACGATAACATAACAAAAAGCATTTGAAAGAGAAAACTGATCAAGGCCATCTGTGGTACTTTAAAAGAAAAAAACTGGGTGATATTCTCAGAAGAATGTGGTACCTCAGGCTCTGCTATGACAAGAGAAAAACGGAGAGAAAATATTCCAAATTATTTTGAGGTGGAACACTGACAATGGGAGAATAATAGCATTGCTTTCAGAGAAGCTGAGATGGATGCTAGGAGGTATGCATCTCATTGCAAAAAGAATGACTTTAACCACTGATTCTGAAAATGCCACTTTAAAGAGCCTGCGGAAAGCTTAATAATCCTCATCCAGTGCCAGACAGTTTTGCTGTGGTTAATGACTGTCTCACTAGGAGCCCTTTTTTAAGCCTCATGCTGCCCTAAATACATATTTCTCTTTCAGCTTCTTAAGCAATTGAACTTCGACTGTGTCTGGGATGCAGAAACAGTCACTTAAAAGTAAAAGCCATTTGTACATTGAATTTCAGAGTAAAAAGGAGAGAAAAGCTAAGGTTGATCCCATTATGCATTGTAAGAAAGGAGAATGAAGTAGAGAGTGTGTGTGTGTGTGTGTGTGTGTATGCGCGCGCACGCGCACATCGCACAGCCGTGATGGCCAGGCAGTGGCCAGGCAGCCTCCCAGCATCAGGCACAGAGGTAAGGGGCTAAGAGCCTTGGGAAGAGGCAGCAGCTCTGCCGCCCAGCTGCCTTGGTCCTTCCTTGCCCAGCCCAGCCACCGCTGTTCTTTGCTTTAGCTCAAGTGATGGCACTGCTCCTGGGGTGCCCTAAACAGGGTCCCCATCCTCTCCTCTTGGTTATGTCCGTGCAAGGCGGGAATTAGTGACCTTCCTCCCAAATTTGCAAGGCAGCAGGTGGCATACTGTCAACCCTTTAAGCAATAAGTAACATCATGACATCAACATCAGAAGGCATGGGAAGCAAACTGTATTTTTCTTTAACCACTTTGGCTAAGTGGTCATGCTGTGAGCAACTCCTGCACTTCTGTCCAAATTATTGTAATATTTTTAGATGCCCCCAATTTGAATAATTTCTCTGGTTTAAATCATTTTCTGACTTTCATAAGCTGCAGAAATAAGATTATAAACATAAATACTAAAATCCTCAAATTAAGATGAGCTTTGATGATCCATATCTTCACTTTGTACCTATTGATTTTGATGGCCTGGCTTATAACTCTTGGAGAGAGGAGGGGAAACTGGGCAATTGGAGTAAGCAGCGCTTTGTCCTTCCAAGCCACTGAAAGTGCTCCAGATTTTTAGTTACAGACTTAATGCAAAAGTAGTTCAAAGGATGTAATCTAAACAGCAACCACTGATGTGTAAGCTGTGAGAACGCCAGGATCATCCAGGCTCAACCTCCCTACTTCTGTATTCAACAGCATACCTTCAGTTACCACTTCAGAAGCAAAAGACAAAATCCTGGGAGTTAAAATGTCAAAATGCTGCTTATAATTGTTAATAGCTTATCTGATGGCAGTAAAAAAGCATCAGTGAATTTGATTTATTCTTAATATATCATAAAGCATATCAATGTCTAGGAATTCTCTGCTGGTTTTGAGTTTTCCTGGAAACAACACAAGCGAATCCAGAAAGGACAACCCTTTCAGGAAACATTGATGAAAACTTCTTGATGCAAATGGTGGATGAGCCAACTAGGAGGGGAGCACTGCTGGACATGATACTCACTAACAAGAAAGGGCTGATTGAAAAGGTAGAGGTTAAGGGCAACCTTGGCTGCAGTGACCCTGAGATGGTAGGGTTCAGGATCTTTTGTGGTAGGAACAGGATACCTACTAGGATCAAAACCCTAGACTTCAGATGGGACAACTTTGATCTTTTCAAGACATTGCTAGGGGAAATCTCATGGGACAGGGTACTAGAAGATAAAGGGGCCCAAGAGAGTTGGCTAACATTCAAGGACCACTTCTTCCAAGCTCAAGATCAGAGCATCCCAACACATAGAAAATCGAGGAAGGGGGCCAGGAGACCCGCATGGTTAAGTAGGGAACTGCTGGGCAAACTCAAGTGGAAGAAGAGAGTCTACAGATCATGGAAGGAGGGCCTGGCCACATGGGAAGAGTACAAGACTGTTGTCAGAGGTTGTAGGGAGGTAACCAAGGGGAAGTCATGTTTGACCAATCTGATAGCCTTTTAGGAAGACATAACTGGGTGGATAGGTGATGGCAGAGCAGTGGATGTGGTTTGTCTTGATTTCAGTAAAGCATTTGACACTGTCTCCCACAGCATCCTTCCAGCTAAACTGAGCAAGTGTGGTCTGGCTGATTGGGTGGTGAGGTGGATTGTGAACTGGTTGAAGGACAGAAGACAGAGAGACGTGATCCATGGGATGGAGTCTAGTTGGAGGCCTGTGTCTAGTGGAGACCCTCAGGGGTCAATACTGGGACCAGTACTTTTCAATCTATTCATTAACAACCTGGATGAGGGAACAGAGTGTGCTCTCAGCAAGTTTGCTGATGACACTAAACTGGGTGGAGTAGCTGACACACCGGAGGGTTGTGCTGCCATTCAGGTGACTTAGACAGGCTGGAGAGTTGGGCAGGGAAAAATGGAATGAAATTCAACAAGGTCAAGTGTCGAGTTTTACACCTGGGAAAGACCAACCTGATGTATCAGTCTAGATTGGGGACTGACCTGTTGGAGAGTGGTGAAGGGGAAAGGGATATGGGGTCCTGGTAGATGGAAGGATGACCATGAGTCAGCAGTGTGCTCTTGTGGCCAGGAGGGCCAATGGGATTCTGGGGTGGATTAGAAGGGGTGTGGTTAGTAGGTCAAGAGAGGTTCTTCTTCCTCTTTACTCTACCCTGGTGAGGCCGCATGTGGAATATTGTGTCCAGTTTTGGGCCCCTCAGTTTAAGAAGCCTAGGGAACTGCTTGAAAGAGTCCAGAACAGAGCTAGAAAGATGATGAAGGAGGTGGAACATCTTCCTTCTGAGGAAAGGCTGAGGAAGCTTGGTCTCTTTAGCTTGGAGAAGAGGAGGCTAAGGGGTGACCTCATCTATACTTTTAAGTATGTGTCGGGAGGATAGAGTCAGGCTCTTCTCAGTGAAGCCCAGTGACAAGACATGGGGCAATGGCTATAAGCTGAGGCATAGGAGATTCCGTGTGAATACATGTAGAAATTTTTTCCCAGTTCAGGTGCCAGAGTACTGGCACAGGCTGCCCAGAGAGGTTGTGGAGGCTTATTCTCTGGAGATATTCAAAACCCATCTGGACGCGCTTCTGTGTGACCTGGTCTAGGGAATCCTGCTGCAGCAGTGGGGTTGGACTAGATGATCTTTTGAGTTCCCTTCCAACTTCTAACATTCTGTGATTTACTGATTATAGGCTTTGGCACTGTAAATTCAAAGAAAAAAAATAATACTTTCGTTTTTAAGTTAGATAGTTTACATAGAACTAGTTGATTTGTTTTTCAAGAGTGTTTCTGGAGTCTTAGAAGTTGTTAAGAATTTAGTTGAAATCCCTCTTCCAAAATAAATACATTTCAAGTACAAAGGCAGGGGCTTTTTTAGAGAACAGCTGTCTTTCCATCTCCCCTGCAGCAGCTGACATTTCCTTGTCACCTACTTCAGTAGCATGCAGGGAGCAGTCCTGCTACCATGCTCAATATTCAGGTGTGCTGGTGGGGGGTGGTTAGCCTCTGCTGCCATGGGGCTAGCAGTAGGAGAGAAGTCAGACTCAGTATCTCTGTTGAGAAGCACTGGGAAATTTATTTGTTCTTGTACTAAAAGAAAATAATATGATTCCAAGTTGTAAAGCCTAATGGTAACTGTGGTGTTTAGTGAACTTTTGAACCACTGTATTTCAAAAATCCCATTTAAGAACTCCACAAGACACAAGTGTAGATCACCCCAACCTTGTTACCATTTTAGATTTCTCACTGCAGTCAAGTCACGCACATAACGTTCATATGTCAATGTATGTAGATAATTTGATCCAGTTCCAATTTCTGTTATGTCTTATTAGCATCGTGACAACAAATTCCCAGTGAAGAATTGCCTGGACGTGTTTAAGTCTGATGAGCCTTGACTTAATTCACATCAGATTTATCTTTTACTCTAGACAGCATCACAGTGGTGCACACTGGTCTTGATGTTTCATTTAACCTGACAGCAGTGGTTCAGCTTCTGCAGGAAGCAACACCAGCAACTCAGAGGACTGTCTGACTGAGTTTCACAGGGAGTAGATCCAATGTTACATACTTGCAGACACTTTGCCTTGTTGCTGTATCCCGTTTCTAACGCCTTGGTGGGTCTAGTTTCCAGTTCTTGCAAGCAGTGGTCTATCAAAGCTTCACTTTTCTACAGCTTATTATCATTACAGGAGCAATTATTATTGCAATTAATATCCTGCAATCAGTAAAATGCTGGCTTACAGATAAGGGAGTAAGATGACAAAACAAGTTTGATTCTTGTATACTTCAGGTCATTTGGAAAAATATCTACTAAATCAAGTCACAGGAGGACCAGACCGAAAGCAAGAAGTAGCATGCTGGATAGTTTGTAAACTTGTGGGAGGCAGGACACAACATTCCCTCTGGTTTCTCATGTTTTAGCTGTTTCATTATTGGATTTTTTGCATCTTTTTTTTTTATTTCCCCAATTGGGTTTCTCTACTTCCAGGAAGCTGCCCTCTTTCTTCCTGACAGTGTTAGGACAAAGTTTGGCAGATTACTCTTCAGTATTGAAAAATACTGATGTGTGTGCAACTATCATACAGTTTTTCTAAACCACTCAGTGCTTTTTAAGTCAGTGTTATCTTAGCAGATGATCAACATAGTCAGTCAGAGGGTAGAGCTTGTTTTTATATTTGCTGTGTGGCTATTAGCACATGAGCTAATGGGAAGTTTCTTTCAGAGTGGATGCCATGAGTTCATCCAGGCTAGGCACTGCACCAAGGATGGTAATGTTGATGCTCCAATCCCCAACTTCACCACCCATTCTTTGGCCACCTCATTGTACCTTGTTGTGTACTCTCTCCTCTCATCTGTGAATTGTTCAGGCAGGAGCTCTGGTTCCCTGTTGTGTCAGCATAGTGTCAGTTCCCATAAGGGCTTACTTTCATTCAGTCCTTGTAGTGCTTCTCTACTACAAGTGAGAAAATGGTATCTGTGATTTCACCTACCTCTGAAAATCATCTTCTCAAGTCAAGGACTTCACTACTGGAGAGTTCTGAAAATCTGAAATTCTTGCAAACGCAATAGAAAATTGTTTGCTTTTTTTTACCCTGCATTTTAAGCACCAAAATAATAATGTGGAAAACTGAAATTATATTTTCATAAGATGCCTGTGCACAGTAAGTTTAGTCAACGTGATAAAAATAATTATTTCCCCATAGGCCTGAAGAAATTTATTTTCAAAATGGCTTAAAATTGATCAGAGAAACAAAGGACCTGTTCACTCCTTAAGCCTTAAAAGGTGATCAGAGAGACAACAATGTTAATTTTGTTTTCTACAGTGGTTCTCCAGCCCCCACCCCAAATCTAATCTCTGCAGATTACAAGAACGTATTGTCAGAAATATGTCACTGCCAATCAAGCTGAAACATTTGGACTTTAAGGAGTATGATTGAGGGAGAATACATATATTCATTATAGAGAAATGACCAGTAGAAGATTCATTGGAAAAGACAATAAGGACCTGTAATGGTATTTCTGTACTCTAGCTGTTCTGTGCCTTCCTGTATTGTGCAGTTGCCACCTAGTAATTAATTGCTCCCAGTTAACAAATGCATCCATTCTGTAACAGAATTGTATTGAATTTCTTTCCAATTTGTCAGATCTTTTTGTCTCACTTTTCCTTTCCTAGATCACATGTGTGGCTGCCAAATTGCTTTCTGAAATGCAGTCTCACAGACTTTGCTTTTGAGTTAGCTTTCTTCTCTACAGGACACCACTATATACTGTACCTTTAAGTACCCAAATCAATTTAATTAAATTTCATTACAGGCACTAGAGCTGAAAAAAACTAATGAAAGCAGCCATCACGTTAGGTGGTATTTATCTCGACATTAAATTGAAAATACTCCCTTTAGGCTCTTAAAAATTAGTTTCAGTATTTAATGCTAATAGCTTTTGGAATTGTTGATGGAGTTATTTGTAATGAATTTGTTACAATCTGTTTACCTTTACAAGGAAAGAAGCCCATTTCTTGTAGCAGAAGAGAGCTAAAGGTAGATGGCTTACAAGTATTAGGGTTTTGTGAGGTCTAGGAGCTGCCCATAATGCTATATATGTCGAACATATTTTATATATATATATATTAAAAAATTATATATAATATATATATAACGTTGAAAAACACCATGAAGGTTGTCATACAGTGATAGCAATATGCCTTATTTTGTCAAAAGCAATGCCAAGGCACCACACTGCACGTGTTCATTGTTTGCCCGACTTGTTTTATTGAGCTGATCAAGCTTGTAAACTTTAAAGTTTGTAGCAGATTTTATTTGAAGACCTCATTATAGACACTACACTCAGCAGACAGAAAAAAAATTGCAGGGAGGGAGGAAGGAAAAACATCTGCTACACAGAAGAATGCTATTGCTAGCATCCCAACTACAGATGGATTTTTGTCTCCTCAATGTTGAGGCACCTTGCAGTGCTGTTCCTGAGGAAGCAGCATTGTGTTGATAATGTACAGAACAAAGCTGATTCCACATGCTGTGCCGGAGTCTATGGGACTGTGCAGATAACAAGGATTTACTTCATCCACTTCTCATCAGAACCAGGGTCCAGGTGTTAATGTAAACAATGCAAATGGAATACAGAACAGGAGTAAAGCTTTAGGAGAAGATGTCATGCTACTTTTTTCTGACTCACATGCCACAGATTTGAGTGAGGCAAGAGTACAAAATGGAAGTGTACCTGGACTTGGTTGTATCCAGATCCACAAAGCTGGAAGCATTTCTGACTTGCACTGTGTAAGCATGGCTGCTGGTCTCCTCCTTTTGCAGGCAGGCAGTAATAAATAGTCTATTCCTTCTCCTTTTATCAGATCTAGAGTCTCTTGGAATCTTCCTCCTCAGATGTCCCTTTAAAAGAAAATAAATTATAGAAAACTGTCTCAGTGAATTTATAGAGAGTCACCTTTCTGGTAAGAACTGCTGACCCCAGAGTAGGAGGAAGAAGGGAAGCATTTTTCTTCAGCAAGATAAAGGCATGGGCTTCTCACATTTACTGCTTCATTTTTATAGTAATCACCATGTAAGTTGTTATTAACAAAAGATGTAAAAATAATGTTAAGTATGTTATTTAGTCTTGATGCTTGGATAAGATTATTGGACTTAAGCTTTTCTTTATAATTATAGCCATAAATTACTATTTCTTCAAAAATATATTTTTAATATATAGTACATGCATTTAAAAGTTCCTTACAATTTTCAATTTGATTTAACATTAAGAAGTTGAGGCTTTACAGATGACTTTGTTTGCATTCTCATTAATCTCCCCTCTAAGTCAGAGGATGCAGCTTGTGTAGAAGCTGCTTTATGGAGGTGAAAGATTGGATATAGAAAGTCATGGTTTAAGCAAGTGGTATTCAAGATTAGCTTTTTTTTTAATTTGCTTTGGTTTTTATTAGTTACCAGGTTTTTTTCCGTATATTTTCTGACATGATTGTCATGAAACTCAAGGTACAGTTCAGTGAAGTGTCACGTCACAATCATAAGTGATCTCTGGACAGACATTCACTATCAACTCTAGGGAAAGTCATTGCTGAACTGTGAACGCCATGGCCCAGACTTCACTCTTCCTTTTTTTTTTCCTTTGAAATTATGACTGATACAGAAGTGTTTATACAAATGTGTTATGTAGGGAGTACAGACATTCAGAATCTGTAGTTATGTATCACCTCTGTCTACCCTAATTTACTTATATTTCTCTCTACATCAGGTATAAGTATCTTCTTTCCTCCTACTGTGTGATGGTCTTGCCGAGTTCTCTTTCCTAAGAGTTTAGTGAAAGGGGGATTTTCAAGCCATTTCTCTTGCAATTCCAAGATCTAGGTGCCCATGGAGGGAAGAAAGTCAGAGAACTGCGTTGAGCAAAGGCAGAGGATGTGAGGGGGTGGGATTCAGGGCTGGATGTCTGGAGTAGCTTGAGGTAGGTGGTGAGAATATTCTTTACTACCCCAACAGAGAATTATTCTTCTCTAAGCAAGAGGAAAAATCCAACTGATTTTTGCTATTTTATTGTGTTTACTTTTCTTCTGCATTTCATTGCAAACATTGTTTTATCACCGTGCCAAGTGCTTGACTCAGTTTCCACTAAGCTCAGCAGAAATTAGGCATTTTTAAAAGGCTTATGTCTTCAGTGTGAGACTGAGAAAAACTTGGTGTTGCTGATATAAATTTAGCATTAAGCAGTGATAAAGCCAGTTAAAATCTATTAGAACTTTTAGACATTTGAAATACTGTCATTTTATAAAAGCACTAGCAAAAGTCTGTTTATTCTCTCATGTTCAAACTATTTTTAATATCCTTTTTAAAATGTAAAGTACATTATTTTGGATTATTGCATTATATTATTGTACAGGAACAAAACATGAATCATTAAAACTCTCATTTATTTCTGAACTAGCTGTTTCTAGTGTTTGTCTTACTTTGTTTCTTTTTTAAAATGCATCACAATTACCACAGTTTTCAATAGAAAGAATAGAACTTATTTCTGTACATCTTGGAGAAACATGCAACAAGGAAAATGCATCGATTCTTTTTCCCCCCATGTATGAACAAATGGGCTGTTAATATAACTGGACTACAGAGACCACAATAGTTGCAATAACTTGCTAATCCTAGATCTTCTTCATATACTTACACCAAAATATCCTTATAAGATAGAAATGATTTGAAGCAAAAAACAGTTTTCACTGTGAAAACAAGCAGTCTTATGATTTGGAATGTTTTCATAACTAGAATTCCATTTGCAGGGTGAAAATAGAGGCATGGAAAAACATAGAACCATTAAACAAATAGCCTAAAAAGTTCTTCAGTGTTTTCATAATTTGAGCCTTTCTCAAATGTGTTATTTTACAGAACTTTCTGCTTTCCATTCTTCTTCTGGTGTGTCAGTTCAGTCAGCACATCATATCCTGCACCGCTACGAATATTTGCCAGCCAGTGGCAAGAAGAAAATAGTAGCCTACATAATGAAAACACAGGAGGAAAATATTCTGTACTTAAAATGGGTAAGGTCTGACATTTTCCCTGACTGCTGTTGCAATCTTTGATGTTGCAGGATGGATGGTCACAGTATCACTTTGTAGCCTCATCTTCAACAATAGAAAGGGATCGGCAAAGACCATACTCTTCATCACGCACGCCCTCCATCTCTCCTGTGCGCATGTCTCCTAACAACCGCTCAGGTAAGAGCAGGCTTTCAGGGCTGCAGTAAAGACAGAGGTAATTGATCACTGTCATTTTCCTTACTTTAAGCAATGTCACTGGCATCTGGATTTGTAGTTAACAATGGTGAAAGGACATAAGATATATTCTTTACTCTTACATGAATTATCTGTTCAGAACAGTAAGTAAGTATTAAATAAAAGGTGTCAATACACCTCTTTTTAAAGTTTTACAGGAGAAAGAGTACTCCATAGCTTTTTGTTATGAATTCTCATGCAGTGTTTGCCTGATTAGGTTTAGCTGGCCAGATCTGAGGACAAAGGTGCCTGTTTGTAGTTTTTATTCTGATTATATGTGTATATGTGTGTAAATGTGCATACATACAGATATGTAAGCTTCACAAAAATTTGCTGCAGGTCTTCATGTAAGGTCAATGGCTTATTTATGCCAGCTATCATTAATTCTCTATGATCCATAAAATAAATTAATGTCTCAACTTATGCCACAGTCGTAATTAATTTTTATATTCCAAAATCTGGGCGGTTTCCCCTCTGTTTATTCTAAGGCAGAACATATCTTGGTTAGATGAAAATATTCCCAGTAAAAATCTTCTGAGATAAACAGAGTAAAGCAGTCTTTCAGTGTGCTTTTTACTCCTTCTTCAATCAAATGCTGTCATTCCGAAGGTGTACCAAGAGTACAGTGAGAACTGCTATTAAGTTTTCAAAATCAGTTATTACACAAGACCATAAAGGGCTCTTGTTCATTTTTTACTCCTCCAGAATCTCATTTTGACTGTAAATGCAAGGTACTTGAAATGTCTGGCTCTGAGAACTTAGTTCTGTCTCTTGAGAGAACTGTCCTCTCACTTCTGTTACTCTGTTGATTGAAGAACATCCTTAAGGAAATCTTGGATAAAATCTTACTGCCATCAAGACTGGAAAAGGACAAATACAGTGGCTGTTTCTGAAGGAAATAACAGACCAATCAGCTCAACTTCATTCTAGAAAATTCATTCTAGGAAATTGCTGGAACAAATAATCACAACCTCAAGACCTCCAAGACAATAGGAACATAAGATACTGCTTAACTCTAAGACTACCTATTTTTACATAGTAGTATAAGCTACTCTCTGCCTACTAGTACACATATGAAGCAGAAACATTGGTTCAACATGATTTGTTTTACACAATCCACCTGAATATCTAGTACAATATAGCTACAGTGCTTTGTGGGAAGGATAGCCAGTAAATGAAGTCTAATCTAATCAGTAAGACTGTTTCACAGAATATTTTTATAGGCAAGCTAGGGCAATCCAGCAAACAGTCTTGAAAATGTCATGTGTGGTAAATACAAAATTGATTGAAAGCAATTCACAAATAATAGTTGTTGCTTATTGCCAGAATGGAAGAATGGTTAGCTTGGAGGATTGCCTTGGGCCCAGTACTCTTGAGTAGTTTCACTTCTGACCCAGATAATATGCCAAGGATGTCTCTTACCTTTGTGGGTGACATAAACGTGGCTGAAACTCATGTACCTTGAAGGGCGTTATTGGCATTCAGAGTGATCCTAAGAAACTGGAGATACTGTCCAAAGCAGAAAAAGATACAATCCTTTACAAATAAATTATAAGGAGAATATCTGGCTAGACAGAAGTTCTTTAGAAATGATATAGGGATTTTAGTCAGTTGCACACCTGAATCAGAAGATGGAGAAATCAGAATGTAAGAACACTCTAAATGGACTGTAATTGTTTAACTCAGATAAAAAGGGAGACAAGATGAGGGCAGAGGAAGAGGTACACACCAAGTACTCAATCACATAACAGCCAGCTGTGAAGAGGAACAGCATGAACTTTCTCTGCTTTCATAGCAGACAAATGGGAATAATGAGCAGCAAGGAGTCAGGCTAGACATCAGGGAACATTTCCTAACAGTAGGGAAACAAAGCACTGGAACAGACTGCTTGAAGCAGTTGTGATCTCTGTCATTAGAGATCTTTAGTTTTAGATTAAAATCTGTCAAGAATTATTTTGGTATACTGGATCCTACCTTGGGGTAACGTGTTGAAGTACATGAAATCACAATGTCCTGTCCATCCCTAGGACTTGGTGATAAGATGCTTCAGCTAGCATAGAGAGCTCTGCTTCTATTCTGCTTTAAGAATAAGAGCATAAAACCTTGGTATCACTTTTCAGTCTAACATCAACCAATGATTTTATGTCTGCTTCCAGTAAAAACTCTGAAAGACAGTGCTTCTGGATTTTAACAGTTGTCAGAAAACAGTTGTTCTCATGTTCTGGGAGAGAGATAATACCCAGACAGAGAGAAATGGTTTTGTCTTTATCAGTCAATTTTGTTCAAAACACCAGAGTGATTAAAAGATTACCAGAGTATGTGAAACAAAATGCATCCCTGCAATGGCAACTTTTTCAAGGTTTGCATTCTGATTTTTTCCCTACTAGAGTCAAGTTGTCATTAGCTGATTTGGTAATTTAATGTCATTGTTTCTTTATATTGGCTAGATTATCAGCTTTAGAATTACATTGCTATTGACAAGCAATTTAAAAGCAATCCCCAGTTCTAATGACTTTGTAAGAAAAAACATCTGTCCTGCATTTGCTGTGTAAACTCAAGAGTCCAGGAGCAGCAGAACCAACCTAAGCAGAACTCAGCATCACTTGTGCTTCCCTATTCCTTAGCTAAAAAAATGCCATATAGTTTAGAGATTCTGAAAAATATAACTCACAATCAAGCTTCACAAATGAGCTTGTCTTACATTTTTAAAAAATTTTCCCTTATTTTTGAGCAAGGACATTACTGCTTCTCAGGATCTTTCAACATACCAAATACTTGGTAAAGGCAGGGGAGGGTGTGGAAGTAAGCACCAACACTTCAGTTCTTTTTGAACCACTGTGCCTTTGTGAGGCTCTGGTGTGCTCTGCCACTCACCTTGTACTCCCTCACCTGCCCTCCACAATAGGGGAAGTGCATTGTAGCTACCAGCACCTAAAAATATTGAAGACAGTTTACTTACTGTTATTTTTATCTCTGCTTTTCTCCTTGTCATAAGCATCGCCAGCTCTGAATCTTCATGATTACTGCCAGTGATCACCTTCACATTCTCCATTGCATAAGAATCAAGAGCAAACCAAGTTCTCCTCCTAGTCACTTCATATTTTCCTCCTTTTAGCCATACCAGGAACATAGGTGATGAAGGATTTAGTTTTAATAATACTTTCAAGTAGCAGTTGTTGTTTTAATGGCAATTGTTCATGCATAGATGTTTAAAGTTACATTTTTTAGGCTTCCTTTGCTATGTTTTCTGTGAAAAAAGACCTCCTTTTTCATCTCATCTTCATTAATTTAATTTGTTTAACAGAGAAGGGAAGCATCTATTTTATAAGTGTTTTTCCATACAGCTGAAAGTTAATGGTCTTTTCTACAGTAATAAGTTAACTATTTTGAGAAAAAAATGGAAGTGCCTATATGAGAAAGTTTGGACAGGTTAAAGATACTGAAAAGCTAAAGGGGGAAAAATGCTATTATTGTACTTTTCCATAATGATCATCTTAGACATTGGGAGTAAGTGAAAAAAGTAAACCATTCAGGGAAAAAACGATGTTTGGAATTGATTGTCTCATTAATATATTTGTCCTGTACTTGAAATAAGAGCACCATTTCTTCAAACAGCTTAATGTTAGTATGCTAACAAATATAAACTTTACTAACATGTTTACTCTAGAGTTAAACACTACATTCAGTCATATGTGGCAAGAAAAAGTAAATCCGTTTTTGTGATCTAGCAAGTGCCCCAGCCTCACCTCGGGAAATGATCAGCCTAAAAGAGAGAAAAACTGACTATGAATCAACTGGAACAAATGCCACTTACCATGGAAGTAAGGGAGAACACACTTCTAGGAAAGACACCATGACAGGTGAGATTATGCATGTGTAGCCTGTGTAAAAATCAGCTGTGATAGACTGCTAATTCTATAGGCTTGGCTGGGTTTACTGTACTATAGAAAAGAGTCAACTTTGGTTGATTCCAAAGTTTTAGCCACCTTGAGAAATGCAACTGAAGAAATATTTGATCTTTATGAATGCAATGCTATGTGAAAATGATTTGTGAAGACCATGTTTCTTTACAGAAGAAAGGCTCTAAAACCAATTTTGCATTTCTTTTTATTTTTAATCAAATTAAAATTCCTTAAAATTAAAATTCCTTCCTTTCAGAAGATCACTTTGAATTAACTGTTGGTGCTTCTGCAAGCATGGCAACAGTTGAGCATACACAGTCAACCCTAACATCTGTCTTTTGTAGGGAATGGCTTTCTAGGACTAGTTAGCTAATTTTGCACGCTAGTCATTCCTAGGAAAATTGGTAGCTGTTTGTGAAGTCTGTCCATGTCACTTTCTCAGCTGGGCTGATTTAAATGGAACAATTTTCTCTGTGTATGTTATGGCATCTATTACAGGTTTCACTGAAGGCCTCTCTCCCGTGGTGAGCTCATTAACCTGTTACAATTCAGTAATTACAAAATTTTGAGTGCTTTTCCCAGTACTGCACCTCCTCATTAATTCTCTTGTAAAGTACATGTTGGTCTCCATCACCATTGTACTGGTTTATTTGACCTCTATTGAAGCTTCATTTATGTGGTGCCCAGCATTATAGCATCTTGTTCTTCAAATGCTACCTGAGGGCAAGCGAAAAACAGTGAGAAGTCATTCTTCACTTTCTGAATGCCTGTTACCTTCGCCCATGGCCTCTGTAGAGGAATTGCTCAGAGGTTGCTAGAATGAGTTGTCTTGTGTTCCTCAGCTCACTGAGGACACCAGGAACTTGACTTTCAAGATTGTATTCAGGATATGATGATACTCATATTGCATCTACTGTGTTACACAGTATCGTATAATCAAAACCTAAAGGTCAGCCTTTGAATTTGTGTGAAAATGCAATACAGAACATTAATTATCACGAAAGTGAAAATCTGAAGAGGAGCAATGACCTTCAAGAGTGTTTGGAAACCACAGAAATGAGGAGTATCCTGAACGACATCTGCAGGGTACCATGTCAGATTGGAGCAGAATCAGTCAAGGTATTGCATTTTATGTGTCTGTAATATTTTGAGTGTTTCATAGCCATTGCACAAGGGGGTTCTCTTAAACACTTCAGTGGTCTGTACTTGTGTGATTGTGAAAGACAGGATTGCATTTTTTCAGCACTTTGTCAAGGATTCATGAAGAGGGAATCTCAGGAGCAGGTTGAAAAGGCAGAAACATTATTATTTTGTTCTAGCTATATCTGCAAATTTAGACTACCAGATTATAGCAGAAGGTTCACCAAAACAAAAGTGTTTCCTAGTGCAAAATCTGTGCTTCCTTGCAGATAGTCTTGTCTCTCTCCTCACTTTATAATAATTGAGACTTTCTTTTTCTACAGCCCTTTTAATTTTGTCTTTTACTGTAATGTTTTCCTTCTCCCATTCCTGCTTCCCATGTTTCCTTTCTCTTTTAATATAACATTTAGAGTGTGAGGTTTGTAATTCCCCAGCAACCTGTACTCCACTTTGATTTTGGCACCATGTTTTCTTTTGATATCTGCTTGTATTTTGTCTGTTCTTATTTATTTTTGGGGTGGGTTTTTAGTGAGGAAACTTGAAACTCTCAGCATCATGTTCAGCTATTACCTATTTTTCCAGCTACTGAGCTCAGTGAGAGAAATCAAAACCAAAATAAATTTGAAAATTTAAATAATATTTAGTCTTACATGACCATTGTACAAATGAATATGGAATTAACAAATAACTTTCTCTCTCTTTCAGATCACCAAATCTCTGTCATTTGGTCTAAGCTTAAATTAAGCATCATTTTGAGAGCAAAAGAAAAATGACAGAAGGAGTCTTACTCATCAACATTCAACATGAAATTTGTGTAATATATTTGTAGCTCATTAAATAATAATATTCATTAAAGAACAATATAAAATCAGTATTGGTGATTTTAATTCTGAGACAATTTAAAAAGGATAGGGAACTGCTGGAAAGAGTCCAGCACAGAGCCACAAAGATGATGAAGGGGCTGGAACATCTTCCTTCTGAGGAAAGGCTGAGGGAGCTGGCCTCTTTAGCTTGGAGAAGAGGAGACTAAGGAGTGATGTCATTTATGCTTATAAATGTGTGAAGGGTGTGTGTCAGGAGAATAGGGTCAGGCTCTTCTCAGTGAAGCCCAGTGACAGGACAGGGGGCAATGGCTATAAGCTGAAGCATAGGAGATTCCCAGTGAGGCTGACGGAGCACTGGCACAGACTGCCCAGAGAGGTTGTGGAGTCTCCTTCTCTGGAGATATTCAAAACCCATCTGGACGCGCTTCTGTGTGACCTGGTCTAGGGAATCCTGCTGTGGCAGTGGGGTTAGACTAGATGATCTTTTGAGGTCCCTTCCTAACATTCTGTGATTCTGTGACATTTTGGCTTTACTTGGATGATCTAATATAAGTTCACGTGGCAAGTTCATTGCACTGCCTGCATTTCATTTTTTGCAGTAAACAGTGCATTCCAACTAAAATATCTACAGAGCCCATGGGACTCAGCTAAATGTTTTTTCAGGTCCCACCTGATAAATATGTATTTTGAGCTGTACGTGTATTTTGTGCCCAGCTGATGTATTACACGAAGCTTTATTTGTCTTATGAATTTACACAGAATGTAGAGCCACAGCTGTGGTCCCAATTTATCCATGACTGTCTCCATGCTCTTCTTCAAAGCTCTTCTCAGTTTATAGTTCAAAAATTTTGTGGTCTCTTGCCTGGGGCTGAAATGAAGGGGTTTGATGGATTTTCAAAGTAGAAATATTGGCTTCCTGCCACTGTGGCAAGTTGTCAGGAAATGTCTGGGAAAAATGGAATATCTGTGGAGTAAACAGTTTGGCTGAAGGTGATAACTTCTATTGATTTCACAAGGACAGCTAAAAAATAGAGGAACAGTATCAAAGTTCTCATTGCCCTCTTCCCTTCACAGGTTTATGATGCCTTGTACATTTTCTGTCCATCTTCTCTTCTCTGTAGAAAATAATAACCAATAATAAAATTTTATTACCTAACGTATATTTTTAAGGCAAAACCCATCATAGTCCTTCTAAGAAAACAGGAGCTACATGTGAATGTGGTAACAGTATTTATGCCATGGTGTTTTCCTTCAGAACAGGGAAGATAAGGTTACTGTATACTACCATGGGATTCCTATTCTAAAGTTTCTTTACTTTGATAGTTCCACCACTGAACTAATCATGTGCATCACAGTCTGCACCCTGCATCTTACCTGCACTAGCAGAAATACCTACTGGTTAATTTAGTTTCTTTTGGTTGTCAAGAATCAGTCTTTTAAACAACTTTTGTTGTTTAAACTTACTTGCAAGTCCCTGCACATTCAGGACACAAACACCATCATCTGTTAACAGTAGCTACAGATGCTCAGGCTACTTGAACTTCTTATTGCTTTAAGAAACAATAATACACTGTAGTCTTTTCTAATTCCCTTGCCTCATTTTTCACCATGCGGGGAGGTGACAGGGGTAGTGAGAGGTAATGATCTTTGTTAGCTGAGACCTGTGAGGCACAGAAGCATTTTCCTTTACTGCCTTGAACTACGTTTTAGAAAATGGAATCCTGCTGCTTATAGCAGAAAAAGCAGGTAATGCAATACCAGATGAGGATGACTACCTGTCCAGCTGAGCTTTCCTTCTTACTATCAGTCTGTGTTTGTGAGGGCAAAGGGCTAGCACCTTGTTATTTCAAAGTGTCTGTAAATGTGTTCAGAATGAGTACTTACAAGAACTGAAAGCTGAATGTTAAACCACGAATCAAGTGATTGGGATATATGGGGACAGCTTTGGACAGTAATGTCTTTGTCACATAAGTCACTGAGTGACATAATTTTCAAAGCTCTTGTCAGCTTTGCAGGAGACTGCTGTGGGGAGTGGTATGTTAGGGTTTTTTTAACTAGTATCACCTTGAAAACTGAACAGTGGGAAGAAAAGAAGGTATTTTTCTATAATGTTCTTTATGCAGTGCAACCACGAAGTACTGCAGGTTGTTCATAGTGCTCGTTTTAGAACCCTGAGAGTTTTGCCTAATGGGAAGTACCTCCTCTGTACTATCGTGTACTAATATTTAGGAACTGCATAAAGTACACACATATACACACACACTCATCACTCATCTGCAGCTACAATTCTCGCATCTCTGTAAAGAAGTGTGGCTTCTGGAAAATCTCCATCTCTTACTCCTTGTACCCCTTTTCCTTATCTTGCCATGTTTTCAAAAATAAAATGATTTCATTAACCTCTTTTTCTCTCTGGTAATTTTTATTATGATGATACATATACAATATTAACAGCACAAAATTATCTGTCCATTCATATAGCTCATTCTGTCCCTTCTTTCTGTTTACCCTCTGCTTTTGGATAGCAAGAGTGAACTGTTCACTGAAGCAGAGCAGAGTAGAACTGGAGTTCCCAGTGATGCCGCCTGTGTGTACAGATGCAGGTACTGGAGCAGGGCTGCATGCACTGCTAGCAGTGACATTGCTTGGCTTACATTTCCTCCAGAGACAGAATTATCTCAGCCTCCTGGCTCAACTAAGCCAAGATTTCTTGTACTTAAACTCTTGGCATTCATTTCCAAGCATGTGATGTGTCATTGTTTTTACTGCATTAAGAAAAGAAGAGTACATTCTTTTTACATTTCAAACTTGTGAATTTCTTTCCACATTGCTGCAGTGAAATCAGCAATGCAGACCTTGCAGCTATTTTCATAAGCTGATACTATCTGTTTTCCATCACAGAATATGTCATCTGGGAGACTGTAAGTCTTCAATGTGGCAATTCTGAACACATCAGTGCAAATGTCAGAGTAGTGCATTGGACAGCTGTGCACCAACTCTGGACTGGTTTTGGTTTTGTAATAGTCTTTGGTATTAGTGGCACAGATGTGCTGTATGCCTTTTTATATACCTGTAAAAAGGTGGGAAGGTCATGGCCCTCCTTAAATTCTCTCTTACTGAAAGTAGGAACAACATAAATTAGCATGTGTTTGCTATTTTTCATCAGATTCTTCATAAAACTCAGATGTTGCACTTTATGCCAGCCTTTTATTCATGACCTCAAACAACCATGAACAGTATTGTCCTGTCAAGACTGAATATGTTCAGTCATGCCTGACTAAAAACTTGCACACATGAAACTTCAACCCTGCTTATTTTGCCTTTTATGTACGTGAAAACAAGTGATTACAAAAAGTTATTCCTCTGTTTATGAGAGTCTAACACATTGACTGGCCTTTTTTTTCCCTTATTTTTTTTCTGTTTGAACTAGTATTTCACAAAATGGGTAGCTGAAACACTGAGTATCTTTAGATCCCAAGAAGAGGAATCTGTATAACCCAACTTCTTTTAGGACTTCGTGGGGCAAGCAAAAATCTTAGAAAAACAGCATAAAAAAAAGATAGTATTAAGGAAGTATTTGGCAGTTGTACTACTGAGAGTCATGCTGTCATGAGATGCACCATAAATAGCAGTGCTGATGTAGAGTCTTCTAATACCAGAGATGGTCATAAGGAGGGAGGTTTTTAAACATTAAAGCAGAGAATTCAGCTGGAATATAAAAAACACTGAAATAAACAGTCGGGTGACAAAATGCAGCCTGAACAGAGAGAACCTGTGCAGATCACCCCTTCGGCACTAACATCTATGACCAAAGATGAACTACTTGAGCAGTCACTGTTCCTATCTGGGACCACTTATTAGCACATAGGTGGAATTAAGAGTACTTACCACTGGAAAAGATCAAACCACCATACTAGAGTTCTTATTCTTCCCACCTTCAAAGAAAGGATCCTGCTGCACTCCTGAGAGACCTCCAGAGTTCTCCCCCATTTGCTACGCAGGACTATGTGCTATCTCTGTAACTGCATCCAGCTCTTCGGGAAACAAAGTTTTTTCACCCCTACTAGTTAATAGTTATGAAGTGAAAAATCTTTTTTTCCAGCTGTTAGGGTTCATCACCCTACCACATCAGCCCTGTCTTTATCCTGTTTCAAGAACACACTGAACACCAGACTCTTGACAAAAATTATAACATGAGTATGGAACCTATGGCAAATAAGAAGATCAGAATTAGCATATTGCTCTCAGCTTTGACTGAAGACCATACCACTCATTTCTCCAGGGAGGCTGTGGTACTTGCTGGGGTCCATGCGAGCAGGTTACCAAAGGAAGAAAGGATGGTTACTTCTTCGGTAACTGTTTTCTTCTTAGTGATGTGACTAGCATGAATCCCATGCCCAGCTTTCAGCTCTGATGCTCAGTCTTTACCTTCAAAGATTTTGAGATGTAAAGATATTAAAAGCAACTCTTTATGCCTCCAGATTTTATACCATTGCCCAGAGACCTGAGAGGAGTCCCGTGAGCAACATCCACTGCTGACTGATTCACAGCTACTCCATTTTTACTTTCAGGAACATGCTTTTATAATGAGAATCCTCATGAGAGCATCAAATCATTGATTATAAGGCCCAGTAAGAACAGTGTGCAGCAGCCACACAGAATACAAGCCTTATGTTCTTTCAAATACGAGAAATAACTACGATTTTTCTGATTCGACCAGCAAACTAAGCTTCAGCTACGTAGCCAAATCAAAGTTAACAGTGAAGTCAACTTTGCAGGGAAAATCTTCAGCTTGTTGTGGGGGTTTTTTGTGGCACGGTAGGAAATAAATTTTTGCAAAACTGTATGATGTTATCCTTGTCTTTGGAATTACGTCTGGTTTCAAACACGTAGCTCAGTTCTCTCCATGCATTTTAGCAGTAGGACATCTGAGAAGAAAGTGACATCAATTCATGCTTTTGAGACTACCTTGGCTGGACCTCTTCAGTATAACTACATTTTACTTCTGTGCATAACTCATTTTTCTGTTGCATTTAACCACTTAAACTCCATTAATAATGCCACAATATAGCAAAAGCACTGTAGGATAAATTATCCACATCATTTGACTGAAGTGAGAGGACTGAAATGATTCTCAGTCTCAGTGTTTGCAACTGTTACCTGTTTACTGTATGTGTGATATAAAATCCTAGATATATAACCTGAAAGATACTGCTGAATGCTAGCTGTATATGAAATTTTATTGATTTATGTGTGAAGTGCACAAGATTGATGTGACATGTATATCACCTGTTAGATGTGCATGTATGTACACGAAAGCAAAGATTATGACTGTTTAGTAGAAGGAAAAAAAATAGCAGTCTGCAGATGCATTTAAAGACTTTTGTGGGGGAGAACCGGGCATTGCATAGTGTATTTAATGAAGCCTTAACAATTCACTTTGATGGCAAAGAGGTATGTTTGATAAACCTGCTTTTTGCTTCATTTTTTCTCTTTCTAGCTCAGAACACTGGAATATCAACGTTGTACAGGAATTCATATGGTGCACCTGCTGAAGATATCAAACATAACCAGGTAAGTATGGAGACTAAAGTGTTACTGTTCCAGATGGCAAAAGATCAGTGTAACATCTTCTGTGGGAATTAAGAAAAATATCACAAAGCTTGATAAATCTAGATTAGAGGAAATGAGTAAGTGGCTTGCACAAATGCTAGCAACTCCACTGGCTTCAAACAAGCTATGTTCTTCCTGCTGATGGATAATTTCAGACCAAGTTTCAAAAATGTCCAAAGGTTATGACAACATGTCTCAGCGACGACCGTTTGAGGATTGAAAGGCTACATCATTTTGCAGACACAAAATCTGCACAAACTTACAGAGGTGGCATAGAATGGAAGGTAGTGTTCCACTAAGATGCTTAGCATGTTTATAAATTTCAGATTTTAGTTAAGTCCCAATTATAAAAACAGACTTACTAAGGCTGTTTAAAAACCTTCATGACAAACTTAGGTTAGGGAACCACTTGAGGTTTTTTTCTGCATAGCATAAATATTTTGGCTTCAAGGCAACTCACTGGAATGTAGCAACAATACAAGATTGCCAATAGGTGCTGTTGAGTTGGTAAGAAGATGATTCTGCATAACAGTAGCAGTAGAACACATTTCAGGGCCCTTAGCTTCAAATATTCTGATGTCAGTGCCTTGAAGATTATAAATGATTCTTAAGGATATAGTGTCACCCTAAATTTCACTTGGGGCAAAGGCAGCTGCAAAATGTTTTAGCATCTCTGGAGTGTACGTTGCTTCCATTCAAATTCTTCAAGGCTGTGTCTTGGCCACCAATTTTTGTTTGCACCAATAATTGCAAACACCAATAATGTTTGCATTATTTAGATGCAAAATGGTCATTGTTATACAGAGATTCTAGTTGCAAAATTAACTGTAAGATATGCTGCTTGAACTAGTTTTGAAGTAAACCAGCAATAATATTAAATAAGAAATCTGCTTAATAATAGTGTTAAATAAATGTAAAGAAGTATAATGACAAGGCAAAGCTGTGGAATTAATTCACTACCAAGCAATACCTTGGTCAGATGCTAAAATAATGCACAACTTTGTATTTCCACATGATAAATGTGAGATTTACTCCTTCCATTCTATTGCCCACAATAAGTTGTACCTAACAAGCTGTGGGTATAACTATCTTTCAGGTTTCAACACAGCCAGTTCCACAGGAGCCCAGCAGAAAAGATTATGAACCATATCAGCCGTTTCAGAATTCAACAAGAAACTATGATGAGTCCTTCTTTGAGGATCAAGTGCATCATCGTCCACCTGCAAGCGAATACAACATGCACCTGGGACTAAAGTCAACTGGCAACTATGTCGACTTCTATTCAGCTGCTCGTCCCTATAGTGAACTTAACTATGAAACAAGCCACTATCCAGCCTCGCCCGACTCCTGGGTTTGAGACTTGGGCAGATGCAAAAGCTCCAGGAACTGTGCATGTGCATGCATACCACAAGACATTTTTTTTCCTGCAAATTTAGTTTGTTAAAGCCTGTTCCATAGGAAGGCCCAGATAACCAGTATGGAAAAAAATAAGAGATTTTTTTTAGAAGGCTATAAGATATGAAAGCTAAACCTGGGAGTAATTAGGCAGAAAAATATATATACATATATATATTTTACAGTGTGGGACAACGTTAATGTTGGCCTGTAAAGTCTAAAGTTGAGTGCTGTATATTGAATGTGGCTGAAGGAAGGAGGGAGAACATGACAGCGGATGTGGGTCAAGAGTTAAGCACAAGTAACTGAGCAGCATACATACTTTATGGGGAACAGCTTCTCACACTTTGTTTAATATCCTCATTCATTGTGAATCTAGGCTTCAAGTTGCATTTGGGGTTTCCTCTGTACAGCAAGATGTTTCTTGCCTTTTGTTAATGCATTGTTGTAAAGTATTTGATGTACATTACAGATAAAAAAAACCAAGTGCATTGTGTATATTACACCAATGCCACCGTGTTTCTTCATCTATGGTTCTAAATATTGCTTCAATTTCGAATTTTGAAAGATGTATGAATTTCCAGGTTTTTGTTTTCTTTTCCCCGGTGAGTTTTAACTAAAAAAAAAAAATCCAAAAAAAAAACCAAACAAAAAAAAAGGAATATTTAGCAGTATTGTTTGTTCTGATATGTGAATTTGTTTGTGGCAACTAAAAAAAAAAAAGCATTCAGCAGTTTCTGACAATTAACATTCATCATTCCACACTCCTTGTCAACAAAGTGCTTTTTCACTGCCTAAAATTTTAGATGTAGATATTTGAAATAGATTTTTTTCATTTATACCAGTTTTCTTTATGATGATACAGTGTTAAAAGAAAATAAATTACAATTGATCTGTCATCCATATTTGCTAAGAATGTCTATTTCCAAGGACCTACCATACAAATACACATTCTTGCTTGTGTGTCCACGTGTGTGTGTGTGTGTGTGTGTGTGTGTGTGTGGTTCGTATGGTCTTTTCATACAATGTTTTTCTTGTTCAAGCTTCAATTTTTGTTTGATTTTTAGGGTTTTTTTAACAGTGGAAACTCCAGTATGTGCTTTCTCTTACTCACTTTCTTAATCATTGACAGCAATTCAAAATTGTTAGGCCACAAACAAAGGGTGAAGTGGTCAGATTTTTTCACTGACTCCTTCACCCATAGGCATCATTTCCTTTAAAACAGCATCTCTTGATCTTCTTTCGAGGAAATTTCATTGCTCTCCAGCCACCAACCAGAAAGTGCTCAGGGAAGGCAGAGTTTGGTCTTGCCTTCTTCTTGATGGAATGGAAAACAAGACCCAACAGACTTAAATCCAGAGTCTGCAGACTTTTCAGACTACAGAAGGGTCCAACTCCTGAACCATTAGGACAATCATTTGTTTTAATTCATACCAAAACAAAAAAACAACATGCAGGACATATTCCTCAAATATGGGTGATACTGAACATTTCTGTGCTTTTAAAGTAAAACCTTAAGAAATAAAAAAATGTAAGGGACAAAGAATTTTTTTTTTAATTAAAAAAATTAAAAGGAAGATAGGCTAGGATGCCATAAGGGCTGGAATCTTCATCTTAGCTCTTGGGATTCTGGAATTAAAAGAAAGAATAGCATTTCTTCACTTCTTTGATTCAGACAACAGTTCAGTTCACAGTTTTCACAGCACCCACCACAAGTGGAATAGTTGTAAATTGCTTAAATTACAATTAAGTAATTTGTTTTAGGTTGCAAACCTTTCTGTGATTAGTCATTGTAATAGTCTTAACATCACCTGGCACGCTTCTGGCTGTGCTCAGGGGGAGAAGTCTCTCGCAAGTCATCGTCTGCTCTATAGGACACAGCCTGAGTAGTTGAGGCAGGCAAGTATTGTGCTGTAGAATTGGGTTATCAGTATTCTAGGACTAGAGTTTAACCTTTTTGGCAGCATTTCCCAGTGTACCATATGTAACCTTATCTGCTGTTTGTAGTAAACAGGGGAAAAAATCGCATGCAAAAAAAGTTTTTAAACATTGCAGAAAGGGTGGGAGGGAGGGGCACAGTGGGCCAGATGTATAGTGAGGTAGAGAAAAATATTCTTCATAGTTTTGGACACGGGTTGTTTATATTTTATTTATTACATTGATTTTAATATGATAAGTGACATTTGCAGTGCTCTTTTGAACAAAGCACATTTTCAGTATAAAGCTTTTTTTTAATAAAGAATGTCACTTACAACTTGAAGTTCTTCTTGATTGCCTGATAACCACCAAGCTGGTGCAGTTCTCCAGGCGCAGGATTGCCAACAGGCCGAGGGGATTTGTCATTCTTTTTGAAGTTTGTTAGACAGGAGGTTATTGTAAGTTGCATTTATTTCCATTCTTCCAACTACTGGACTGCTCACACTGCCCCCTTTCAGCTCCTCTTAGGAATTACTTGGAGTCAAATGTTGACCATTGCTCGATTGAGAGATTCTGGATCGATGACGTGGCATAAAATTGTCTATACTTTGTGTTGTTTGTTTCCATTCTTCTGTAGTGGCAAGTGCTCTGGCTGATAACATTCACTGTTGCTGTACTGAGTTTTGAAAAGGTGTTGAATTGCCTGATTTCTTTTCCAGGCTTGGAGATCCAACACTGCTGCCATACTGAGCAAGATATATATGATGCATTCTTTTCAATAATGAGGAAAGTATCATTACTTATTGCTGTTCCCTTCATTCTTGTACTAGATTACACACAGAAATAGAGAAGAAGCAAAACTGTTCCAAAAAAAAAATGTATAAAATGCAATTGCTGTACTGTAAAATGTTGGATTTTTTTTTATTATTTTTTTTTTAACAAGCTTCGTATTAGAATCTTGTTCAGCTGTGTAGAGCTATAGAAATCTCACTGTTTTATTAAATGCTGTTTATGGTCTGGAAGGAATGGTTAACCTATCTCAAGATTTAACAAATTTGCACTAACATGAGCAATATTGATTTGAAAAAAAAATGATATGAATTCAATATCTAAAAGATAAACTATTATTTTAAAGGTATATTAACAGTGAAATGAAAATACATTTTGACAAATAACATATTTAAGCCCAAAATATAAATGGTTGTGTCAGATAACACAAAAGAGCTATAACGATATAGATTGAGAAAAAAAAAGTGTTTCACTGTACATGTTGCTAACATGTACAAAGACAAAACTCATATTGATTCATATTTTCTATTAATAAATCCTACTGTATTGTGGAGAATCGCTGGTCATAGTGCAGTATGTTTAAACTCAGAAATTGACTCCAAAGAATGATGCCTAGCTTCACACAGCCAACAAACCCTCGCTATTTATGTATTTGTGATGGTTTGGACCTGGCTCCCTGCCAAATGCCCAAACTCACAGTGAAAGCCTTCCCCCCCTTTCCCTCTCGGAGTTTTAGAAAAAACTACGAGAGAAACTAAAGAGCCCAAAACAACCCAAATTATATCAAAAGTATTTATATTTACATATATAGCAGTTATATACAATTAAAATACTATGTACACAGTAGAGGGAACCCCCCAAGGGAAAGGGAAAAGGGAAGGAAAAAGGAAAAAAGGGAAAAGGGAAACTTAAAACAGGTATGTACACTCGAAACCCAGAATAGAACTAATAAAAACAGAATCATACAACTCTCCTTAAGATAGCAGAGTCACACTGACCGACGCCAGCAACCGCTGCCTCTCAAGGCCTGCAAGGCTTGACTCCTCCGCACGGGTGAGACCGATAGCAGAGAACCTTCGTCTTCAGATCCACCACAAGGAAAGAGAGAATGAAGTCCTCTCCTCCTCCATATTTATACCCCCAGTTATGTAAAATCGTATGGAATACTGGGAAAACATGATCACTTCCCTGGTTACAAACTGGTTACCAGGAAAAAGCCTGGGTCAAACCATTACAGTATTTTAAACATTAATCACATAGCTAACTTTCAGTTCTCGAGTTATTTGCTTACACCCTCCCTCTTCACCAGGTTTGTGAGCACAACCTACTCTACAGCAGCAAATGAAGGGGAAAGGTATTCTTGAGAAGAACACACAGTTCACCCCTAGTTATGGCTACAAGAAATAAACTGCCACTGCTTACAGAGAAAGTTTATCTGTACCCATAGAAAAAACTAAAAAGCTCAAGGTTAGTGCTACTGCTGTAAAATATATTATCTTGGCTCCGATGTTACGTAGAGTGTGGTCAAGAAGCAAAGAGCAAATCGTTAATTTAGTCTTGTTTTGCTGAGAGTCCCAGCAACCAGTGCATGTAAGGGCTCAGGAATAGCTGTTTCCTGGGACTGGGTTGCATTAGCCTGCAGAAGCATCAATGATGACTTTTTTTTTTTTCATACCTAGGCACAGCACAGGCTGTGCAAGCCAGTGTGCTGCAGGGGAGCCTTTCTCAGCTGCGCTGCCCCTGTTGCTTATCCTCTCCTGTCAACAGGCAGAAAGAGCTCCGAATTTATTGTTACTGCTTGTGTCATGGGGAGTGGGAGGGACAGAGACAGCAATCCAAAGTGTGGGGGAGCATTCAAGGGGTCTAAAAATACAGAAACATGGAGCTTGTGTGTGAAGACCCATAATTACTAATAGTGGAACAGACCCAAGTAAGAGATTCTATGCACAAAGATCATCAAATATTACTAGCAAGTTAATGTACTGAAATTTTAGTACCACCAACACGATGCACACAAAGCTTTGTGCTAGAAAAGTGGGAAGGAAGCAGAGGGAAATTACAGGTCACCGTTGAGCACTTCCAGCTTCGGGCAGCAGCAGATGTTGGGCATGAAGGCAGCAACCGCTTATTACTGTGAAAGAAAGGAGAGATGAGACTCTTGATCAAAGACGTTAAGACTAGATCAAGAAGACTTTAGTCAGCTAAAACAGAGGCAACTTTTTGCAAACCTCCTTCCTTGTCCCACCAAGCTCAACAGCAGGGTGTAATCTCCCCAGCATATACATGGACATGGTGCACATGGGGGATGATCACATCAAGAAGGTAGTTTGCAAAGGCCCTTTGCTATCAACTGGGCAATACAGAGTACAGGCTTGTTTCTAAGTGGCAAAGTGCGCTTCATGCTGCCTGTGGTGATGCTGGGCTGGCCGAGGAGCAGCTCCAGCCACTTGCAATTTGAAGCCCAGCATTTTCCCTGGAGGCCAGATGGGCACCAGCATTTGCTGAAGAACTGTGTAGTGCTGACTCTTTTCCAGGGGACTAGCCAGTTTTTAAATAGTGGCCTAAAGCCAATTTCAGACTTTAGACTGAAAGTGGGAGATCTGAGTTTCATCCCCAGGCAAAGGGTTTGAAGGCTGCAGCTGATAGCAGTGGGGAGGGAGATATCCCTGCCTTCCAGGCTGTTCTAAAAGACAAGTGAGAAAAGCAGAGACTGTCATGTCTTTGGACAGCATGAGTAAAGAATACTTGCTCCTAACTCCACGCTTCTGAGGGCCAAGCAAAACAACTCCATCTAACACAAGCACTTCAAGTTCTTTCTTCTCAACTCTCCCTGGGTTTTTCACCACCCTGACTGGGCCACATCAGTCAAAAGATTGATGCACCACAATCCTCTGCAAGTCCAGCAAGGTACATGCATGAATACTGGTGCTAGGTGGGCACAGTGCTTTAGCAAAACACCATTCCAATGCATTATTAAACCTAATACGCAATCAAACTCACTTTAAAAGCAGATTCCTTCCTCTGTGGACATTGGTATTGCTTTGCCAGAAGAAAGCACATGCTAAATTCTTGAAAAATATATAAACCTTTAGCTGATACCTATTTTTAAAGCCCACACAAGTCCCTGGAAAGACTTATGTCAGATTTTCCAAACCGTGGATCAGATTCAAAGTAAAAACAGGTGAAGAAATGGTGCAACCTTCTCAAAGGACGAGCATGTCAAGGCTGCTCTTGCCAGCATGCCAAAGGCTGCAACCTTCTAATAGCTAAAAGGAGGAAAAAAAGTTGTTTACTAGCACCTGTCTGTCAAAATTTACTACAAAGCCTTTGGCTCTCTAATTTTATTTTCACTCTTAAGAGAGTGACATAGATAACAAGTACTTGCAGTGACTGATTGCTACAGTTAATTTCAGTAGCCAGATGAGTAGTTTCAGACACTGAAATATCTTTCTTTTCCAGACAGGCAAAATCTGAAGCTTGGCATTAAATCTAGGAAAGTAAAATGGAAATGGTTTACTAATTCACTGTTTTTCACAAAATCAATTAAAATATTAATTCACATAAGACTTTTCCTTTATGCACAGACCAGTGCCCATGAGGGCTACATTTTGCATAATTTACTTACTTTACATGAATGTCATCTAGACAGAAAATGCTGATAACTAGACAGATTAAGACAATAACTAACACATCAAGGCTGAAGAGAAAATGTGTAGCAGAGAATTCAGGCTATTGTGTACAGATGTAATCCCATTTTTTACCTCTGCTTGACATCAGCTGAGAGAGAGAAAAAAAATCAAAAATCTGCTATATGAAACCTAACCTCTGCCATAGAAATATGTCTCTTTTAAAAAAGGAGTTACACCATTTCCCTTAAAAAAGTCCCACACTTTTTCTCAAGCTACCCTGAGTTTGACTTTTTATTGTGATGACAGGAGGGGAGGAGAATTTGCATTACACACAACATTTGAATGATGTTTTATATCGCTTTTATTTCTTCCTGAGGTCTGTGGATAAGAAGAAGGCTACTCACCGTAGTGCTGTAGCAAAACACAGCCACATTACACAGCTGAACAAACACCACCCTTCATACCTTGGCTCCCACTGCAGGCTTGCCATCATGGGAAAGCAAAAAAAAGTGGCTGGTTCTTTTGAACCAACAGCCTCCTGCTAGGCACCCCAGCACTCAGTCAAGGGTTAAATGCAGTGCAAAAGCTGTTCCAGAAAGACCTACTCATTTTGGGGTGCCCTCGGCCATGGGGTTGAGCAGGGCAAGCTGTGTTAGCAGCCTGCTGCCCATGGGGCCACAGTGACCATGGGGATGGGGCTGGGGATGGTGGGATCACAACAGCAGGCAACGGCAGACAGAGGCATCTTAGTCCTTGGGGCACAAGTGCTGGAGCTGAGGTGCAGGTGCTAGCTGGGTGAGCACTGTAGATGCTGCAGGTTTGGGGAGCTCAGCACTAACCAGGCACCACTGCCCTGCATTTCTGCTTCAGCTCAGCCAGGGGCCTTTCTGTTCAGTTTTTTCCTTTACTGACAAGTAGAAAAATTTAAGAGGTCACATGTTTATAGTTTTTTCCTTCCAGTTCTTTTTTACTAGTGGAACAGTTCTTGTGATCCACTCTGATTACAAAAACTCAGGCGCAGAGCCAGCACTTGTATGTCAGCAACCCATTCTGCTGTTGTAGTCACAGCTATGTGTAAGGAAGAAGAAAGAAAATCTCAGTTAGTAGAAACTGATAATTATGTGTCCTGAAAAAAATTGCATTTTGCCCAAGATTTTTTTTTTTAAAAAAAAAAAAAAAAAAACTTTACATATGCCTGGTTTTCTGGGGAATTAAACATGGTCAGCAGTTCATGCCACTTACTGAGTCTCCAGTCTGGGCAAACAGCGAGGTGTTTGAGCAGTAGGCTGGAGACTGAGTAGGGAGGTACTGCCCACAGGGTACTGCGTAGTCTCCACCAAGGCATCAGTAACGTCTCTCACCTTAGTAGAGAAGAGAGTGTAAAGATGGAAGCCAGAGGCAAGCAGAATTAAAGCCATGGTTGTTTACACAGGGGAAAGTGTGAGCTTCCCTTCCCACAGCTAAGGTCTGTGGGAAGGGCTTTTTTGGCTTTTTTTTGGTTGTTTTTTTACTGTTGATAATTAGGGTTTAGGGCAGTAACATTTTTGATGTAACTATCAATGGAATGTGTTTTAACTAAGTAAAAGGAAAACTGATGTTAATAAAATAGAGTTGTATTTTGACAAGGTATTTTGACTTCCAAAAATTTTATGTATATGTGTAAGTTAAGGTAATGGTTTGTTTTAACAACACTGTGAAGTAAATGCAAATTGTGTATTCTAATAGACTGTGACATGCCACATTATCAGGATAGCTGTATATACCATACCTAGTTAATTAATGACTATGCAAATCAGCAAAATTAAGGTTAAACAGGTGTTAAAAGACAAATGATGGCTGTCATTCATGTTATCTCTGCCATGCCAGTCTAAGTGTGATGTTCCCGTGCTGTATTACCTTTGATTTAAAAAACAAAAGCAGTTTTATAAAACCAAACAACTCTAGTCATAGCTGAGCCTGACATACTGAACTAAGGCATATAAAAGTGGGAAATTAAATATAGAATCTTTTATTTTGTTTCCAATACCACGTCCAGAAATCATTAACTATCCCAGAAAGACTGGCACTTTTTTATTCCCAGGGATTTACTCTGTGCCTTGCTCATGGCACTTACTGCCTCTCACAAGGCCATCTGTCAAGGCACCAAGGGAGCAGTACGGCCAACAATATTTTCATAAAATCTCAGCAAAGAAGTATGTGTTTGAGAAGTAAGACAGCAGGTCTGTGTCTTGCCACAACTGAAGCTGATCTTTCCTCCAAGACCTTCATCACCCCACATAGGGCTGAAGGGCTGCAAAGGGGGTGTGACTGCCCCAAATTGCTACTTAAAATCAATCACTACCTGAAACTAGGAGCATCTAAAACTGATGACATCTTAGCTGTATTTTTTTTTTTTGGTATGAGTATGCCAGTGTAGCTTCCTTATATAGTAATAGAAAAGAATTCTTTTTTTGACAAGAGCACTTCAGGGCAATTTCACCTTAGACAAACCCACTGGAAAATGGGGTATTTCAAACACTATTAACTACAATGTACCAGGTGTTACCTGTGCCATCTGGATAGATTTAGTGGCTGATGCCTAAAAGCAAGGAATCCTACCTGCAAAATTATTTAGAGGGGGAAAGGAGCTGAAAAAAGGAAGAAATAATCTATGAAAATGTGGTGGAGAGAAGGAAAGATAAGTGGAGTGACCAGTGGGCTGGCCTGTGCCTGTCATGATGCTCAGGAAGCGTTTCTGCTGAAAAAGACAGCACACTGTAAAGCAGAGAAGAGTTTGGAGCTGTAGGTGCATGGATGGTCTGGCCAGGTAGGTGCCTGGAGTGAGTAATTGATCTAATAGCAACCAGTCTTGAGATGCAAAAGGTACTCTCAAAATAAAGAAAAACATCAAATATTTGCTTTTTTGCTTATGACTTTTGGAGTTACCTGTAAAGTGAAGAAACTGTTCAAGGAGCAGCTTCTATGGAAAAGAACTTCATAGACTGTAAGCAATATATCAGTTTTGTGTCAAGGTGAGATAACAGAAATACCCTCCAGATCTGGCTGGAGTGGCTGACAGGGCAAGGGACAGAGTAAAATTAGTTACTCTATTCATCTCCTTGTTAGGTTCTCATTTTTCTGCCTTTCAATAAAATATTTTAAGACAATAGGTGCACCATGGCAAAAAGAGAAAATTAGATTATTGAATGCAAAAAAAGTTTCCAGCTTATTTTTTTTCCCACACCTCTGAAGGATGCCGAAGCCAGCCTCCTTAAATGTACCCACTGCTCTTATGACCACCAATCAAGTCCTTGCAGATTTGATTAGTTACAGGACCTGGGTCAATAAGCAAGGCAAGAAATAACTGCCATCTCAAACTGAAGTTAACTGAAGCTTCATGAAATCAAACCAGTTTGATGTAGTGGAAAAGACCTGCAAGGTGAAAGATCCTGAGACAGTTTAAAGTGCTCTCTAGAAAGAGAGCTCCCCAGTCACAGATACGGATGAAAGGCAGCGTGCCTACAGGAAAGGCAGATGTGCACTGATATCCCAGGTCTTTGCACAACAGTGCATAGTTGCCTGCTGTGCTGGTAAATGCTGTGGACTCTTGATTTGAAAAGTTCATCTTCTGCATCCAGGTTTCAGCCCTTTTTGCCTAGCAGTAAAAGTGCTAAAGTGGACAATATGATGTCTGTCTTATGAGGGATTGAACACGCAGCCTGACTGATGGTCATAATCACATTGATGTGGTCATAAACTTTGTAGGTGTCGGAACAAAGCTCTACCTTCAAAAGGTAGGTGGGACAACTAGAGCCACTCTGCTGCCTATGCACATACTTTGAGTATGTACAGGCTGTTTTATTCCTCTGAAAAGATGAGGAAACTGAACATGTCTATAATACAGGTTATTTGTCTGTATTTGAGCATCCAAATACATTTCCCCTATGTTTTCTGTTCTCTAGAGAAGAGGCAAAAATCATTAAAGTTCTGTTGTGCAGTTTTCCTTCGTTGCAGTTATCAACATTTGCAGGTTTATTTGCCCTGTCTGTAGCCAACTGTTTCCTGCAAATTTAGTTGCTGCTAAATCCTGTTTGAATGTAAGGTCTGTGGCCTCTCTTACAATTGTGTCTTTCACTGTCATTTTAGGACTATCCTAATACAGTCCTAAGGTGTATATATGCCACTCAAACAAAGTTCAGCCTTTTTTTTCCCACTCCCTACTTGTCTTTGACTAGAAGAACCTGAAACAAAATCCCTTGTTTCTTCCTTTTTTCCTTTCATAATGCAGCCAAGCACTCCTTCAACTCAACAGCATCATTTCCAGAAATTGAGGCATATTGATTTCCCACCCTGAGACTATCTTTAAAGAATAGAGTCAATCTGAGCTGCACTTAACACCACAGAGCTAAGGTGCAATGAAAAAGTGATCAGAAAGAGGTATCAGAAATGCTTCCTCTAAGGTCTTGTCCTTTGCTCTCATTTGTGAAAGATGCCTTTCACCACCTATCAAGGCTTTAGTCTTACTAACAATGGCTCTAGCTCATGCCTCTTATAGTGTTACTAAAGGATAACATTTAGCTAATATGTCATCGCAAGCTTTTTCATCTCATTAAGTAACAGAACATTCTGTGGTAGTTCACTTCGTATCTTCTCACTTTTGAGCACCTTATTTGACAGAGGTGGCATATAGAAAGTTCTCCAAAGCAGCTTGCTTGTTCTCACTGCAGGGGAGGATGCCTTTCACATTTCTATGAAGACCATTCCAGTATCTATGTCTTTTCCCTGAATTTCCAAGAAAATATATGCAGCAAGCTTTCCACTCTTTCCTACCATGAAACTGTCTAACACATCTAAATTTTAGTCTCTCTGCAGATGCTTCCAGTAATCTATGCCAAGGCTTCATATTTTTCAGCACCATTTCACTTGGATAATTTATGCTAAGCTTAGTACTTCTCCAAATTTAAATATATGCTCTGCAAACCTTTTACAACATTGGTTTAGTACTTGCTCAGACTTAGGAAAGCAATCAAACATGCCTTCCTCACTTCAGCAAATGTATTGGCACTTCATCAAGAGATTTTCATCACTTTCATATTCCTACCTGCTTTTATGACTTGCTCCTTCTAAATACAGCCAATCTCATCCCAGTTGGATTACATGATTTAACTCCTCTCTTGCATTCTTATCATGTGATACTCTTGCAAAATAATCACTCCAAGCATTGCTAATTCAGCATTCATTTCAATATACCTTATTTACCTCTAACATAAGGAAGTGTCTTTGTATCCCCTATCATTTGTTCTCTTGGCTGGCTGAGCTTGCAAATGACTTTTTTTCTATGTCTAGAGTCTTCCCCTCTCTGGAGAGCTATATAAGTCACTTCTAACCCCACTTTTAGCTGACATTGCTTCTCTGGCTTCCTTTTTCACTTGTCATATTTTCACTTTTCAAGTAGTTATCCACATCTTTTCAACTCAATAGACCCTTTTACAGGAGTTTTTCATAAACAAGTCTACTTTATTATCCAATTCAGCTCTGTTATTAGCACTGGGGAGTTTTTGCAGAAGCCTTACCTATAGCTCCTAGCCTCTTCCATTCATCGTAATTGTATTTAACACATTACATATCTCAGAGGGGTTGTTAATATCACCTGGGAATTGGGGGCTATATGTACAAAACTGGATATTTTCTTGCCCACCCAATCAATGCCTCATTGATTTTCTGAGTTTGTGATGATATTCTAGAGATCAATGAATTCCTTTGCCCCAGATTTCTGCCAGAAGCAAAACACTGTTACATGGGTGAAGAATCAAGGTAATGCAAAACATTAAAAAGCATTTAACAAATTTTAGAAAATGCTCAGCACTTTAAAGCTTCAAATATATTTTTTATGGACAGATTCTTTTCCAGAAGTTCTCATTAGCAAACATGAGTTCCTTTTGAAAATTTGGTCCCTGATCTTTTTCCATGAAACACATCTTCTAGCAAGGAGCTGATGGCTGCACAGTGTGTTTGTAGTGAAGCCAGAGAAACTGGGCACCGTATCCTGACTCACGATGTTGTGTTTTTACTACCCAACATCCTCCCACTGTGCAACCTTTGTTTTCTCTGGCTGCTGTGCATAGAATTCAACAAGAACACACAGAAAAAAATTGTGAAGACAAAAGTTTAATCATCTTTGCAATGTCTCAGTATTGCAATGGAAAAGAATTTCTGTGGGGCGGGAGAAAGCATGTGTGCAACAGCCCCTTACAACCAAGAAGAGAAGAAGGGGATAACCTCTAACCAGAACATCTAAAGCTCTGTCATTTCTCTTGAGTGTTAATTTAATTCTTTGACATGGTTACCATAATTAGTTGGCAGGTGACAGAAAGAAACCTGACAGGTAAGCATAACCTGACAGGTCTTGAATCACTGCTGTACCTTCTGCCTTTCCATTTGGAGGTGAAATTCAGGCTGAAATGTTCATTACCATGAGGCTAAATGTTGGCATGGAAGTTCCTGCACCAGATGTTAGTTTTTTAAGAGATTTTTGAGGTGTAATTATTAGGTGTAATAGAATATTTCAAAAACAACAGCAACAACAAAAATGCATGAGAGTAATTTCTAAAGGATCAAAGTCAAGGCTGACCTTTTCCAGTTTTAGTCTTCAGATAGGGGCTGTCCAACCCATTGTCCAAGCCTTTCTTGTATAACAACACTTATTTATCTTCAAAAGGGTGTGGGGGCCTGGAAAAATACGAAATGAAACATCTTTCTGGGTCAGTGAGGAAAAAGTGAAATAAGTTTCAGGGAAAAAAAGAATCTGTATAAATCTGGTTTTATTTTATTATGATTCAAACAATTTTACAGTGATTAGAGTACAATTCACTGTATAATTAGGACAGAAAGCTTGCTCATTTTCAGTCTTCCTTCTGGTAGTTATAAGGCCTGAGAAATGGGACTTATGGATCTGATGTCTAGGACCATCACTGATCATTTCAGCTTGATCCTGCAGATATTTTTACATATGAGTACCACTGCCTACAAGAAGAGACCCACATCTCAGTGGGACCATTTATAGGTGTTAAGCCACAGAGATGCACACTATTTCTAGGATCAGAGTCCTAACTTTTGGCTCAGTTTTTGAGGTGCAAACTGTGCCTCCATACCCTAAAGGCAAACACAGCCCACAGTTTTCCCCGTCACTTCAGGTGAATCAGTGGAATGAATTTCTGCTTAAAATATTTTTCCCTTAGGTTGATCTGATTGTGTTCACTCCCTGGAGCCCAAATGCCAGGCATGATATTTAAAACCTAAAAAGAAAAAAGTTATATTACATTCTTGTTTCATAATGTTGTTCCAACTGGGAGCAAGCATGAGTGAGAGATGAGAAGATGACAAAAATCTGGCATGGAACAATTCAGGGCACTATATCTCAGATAGATGCATATTGATGTGGTGGGGTTTTCCCACCTTGCTTTTACATTACCTCAGTTGTAATATTAGACACTGCTCAGTAAAGCAGCTTGTAATGTCTCCATTGAGACTTTTATAGCTTGCAGACTCACCAAGCAGTCCTTTCTTTGACATCTGACATAGATTATACTGACAAGAGATAACATCCTCTTGGCGCAAGCAGTTCTTGTCTGAAATTTGAACTTCTCACATATTTGACCACAAGATGGGAATTTCCTATATTGAGCTTAAGAAAATATTTTGCTTCAAATTGTTCACTATTTATAAGTCTCATCCATTCTGGGACAAAGGTCATTCCTGTTTTCTATGTATTGTAGAAGTGACCTTGCTCAGTTCTAGTTAAGGGTTTACTGACTTGTCTGACAGAACCCACAGTCAGAGGTCAGCACCTCAGTCACAAAACACCTGATACAGTGTGGTGGGTTTGACCTTGGCTGGACACCAAGTGCCCACCCAGCCGCTCTATCACTCCCCTTCCCATAGGGACAGGGGAGAGAGAGTAAGGTGGAAATAGGAATGACCCGTGGGTTGAGATAAGACAGTTTATTATCACCACTACACACAGCAAAGCCTGCGCACGCAGAAGCAAAGCAAAAGCAGACTTAATCTCTACTTCCCATGAGCAGCGATGGTCGGCCACTCTCCGAGAAGCAGGGCTGCGGTCTTCAGGAGGCAGTCATTAGCCGATGAATGCCCACCCCCCTGCTCTGTGCCTCAGGTTTTATATCTGAGCTGACGTCATATGGTATGGAATATTCCTTTGGTCAGTTTGGGTCAGCTGGCTGCCCGACTTCCCTCCCAGGTTCCTGCCCCCCAACCAGAGAAGGAATGTCACAGTGCTAGTGTTGTGCCCAGCGGCAGCCAAAACACGGGTGTGTTATCAGCACCCTGCTAGTCACCAATGCAAAACACTGCACTGTGAGGGTCACTATGGGGATGAATTACAGCTCAGCCAGACCCAATACATACAGGAAGCAACATCTTTCCTTATGGAGGCTAATATTTCAGTATGGAAACAGAGCATTGTGGAGTGGTCTCCATTTCCAGCTTTTCTTTTCCTCTTTTTGATAATCCAATGGTATTTCTGTTTGAAAGAAGTGTGCAATGCATGTTGTTAAGATCTCCACTTCCAGGGAAATGGCTCCTCCTGGGTCTGGCAGCTGTCACTGTTTTCAGACTGCCAGGAAAGGTCTGTATGACTGAGCCTTCCCTTCTTGTTTCATCACTGAGGAGAGGTGTTTCACCTACAAACTGCCAGCCCTTATCTCCTACAGGTGATATGCTTTGCAATGGTCTGACCCTTGGTCCAACTGTTGTAACTGACAGCCCATGTTACAAGTACCTTCAGTGCTGAAACGCAGCACAGTTGAAGATACATAAAACAGCATCATGGCCTGGGTGTTACTTTTGCTGGCTAGGAAGGAAACAATTTCTTTACCAACTGAAAACCTGGAAAACCTAGCATCCACCTGAATCAAAGACATAAGGAAACTGCAGGAGAAGAAATTGATTGTCCACAGCCACACAAAGATGGTTGTTTCCTAATAAGATTTGGCTAAGTGTCACATAACTAGCACCACTAAAAATGTTCCAGTAAAGCATCCTCTGCTTCTCCAGAGGAGACTCCACAACCTCTCTGGGCAGTCTGTTCCGGTCTCCGTCAGCCTTAGTGGGAAATATTTCTATGTGTATTCCCACAGAACCTCCTATGCTTCAGCTTACAACCATTGCCCCTTGTTCTGTCACTGAGCTTCACTGAGAAGAGCCTGACCCCATCCTCCTGACACTCACCCTTCATATACTTAGCTGTGGCAGGGGGTTTGGACTAGATGATCTTTCAAGGTCCCTTCCAACTCCTAATATTCTGTGATTCTGTGATAGATGAAGTCACCCCTTAGTCTCCCCTTCTGCAAGCTAAAGAGACCCAGCTCCCTCAGCCTTTCCTCAGAAGGAAGATGTTCCACCCCCTTCATCATCTTGGTGGCTCTGTGCTGCACTCTTTCCAGCAGTTCCCTACTTCTTAAACTGAGGGGCCCAGAAGTGGACACAAGATTCCAGATGTGTCCTCACCAGGGTAAAGGGGGAGAAGAACCTCTCTTGACCTACNCCAGGGTAAAGGGGGAGAAGAACCTCTCTTGACCTACTAACCACACCCCTTCTAATCCACCCCAGAATCCCATTGGCCCTCCTGGCCACTAATGACCCTTGTATCCTTGATATGCCTAGGGACAGAGTCGAGGATAAAGTGTTCCATCACATTTCCAGAGATGGAGGTGGAGCAGACTGTTCTATTATTACCCGGCTCCCCCTTCTTGCCTTTTTTTTAAGACTGGAGTGACCCTTGCTTTCCTCCAAAAACAGAATCTTAGAATCACAGAACCACAGAATGTTAGGAGTTGGAAGGGACTTCAAATCCCCAGGCACCTCTCCTGTCCCCCAGGACTTACCAAAGATGATGGACAGTGGCCTGGCAATGACTTCTGCCAGCTCCCTCAGCACTCATGGGTGCATCCCATCAGGACCCATCGATTTATGGATGTCCAGATGGCTTAACTGCTCCCTAATCCAGTCTTCCTCAACCAAGGAAAACTCCTCTACTATCTTAATGTCATCTGGTGGCTCAGGAGTCTGAGACTACTGAGGACAGTCTCTAAGAGTATAGACAGAGACAAAGAAGGCATTCAGTAACTCCACCTTCTTTGTATCAGAATTCTGTCACCAAGGCACCCACCTCATTCAGCAGGGGGCCTACATTGCCTCTAGTGTTAGTTTTTCCTGCAATGTATTTGAAGAAGCCCTTCCGATTGTCCTTGACCTCCCTTGCAAAGTTTAATTCCAGAGAGGCCTTAGCTTTCTTAGTAAAATAAAATACAGAAATTTTAGAGAGTCATTAAAGAATGCTTTTAAATAGTTTAACATTGTCATTCATATGTATATTGATTGGGGTTTTTTTCACAGATTGTGTGTGTATGCATATTTGGTGAGTAAGTATTTATTTCAACAGCTGACTTAGCACAGTTCTGATGTTATTAATGATCCAATTCAATTAGATCTTAATGTGCATTATCTATAGATACATAATAACATCACAGGCAGAAATTTGGATCGTCAAGATTGCCAATGTCAATACTAGAATGAGAAAACAATGATCACAGCACTCAGTCTAACCTGCCACCGCTGTGGTATGCCCCAGTCCTGCTCCCCAGGTTCACATCCCTGTTTTGTAGCAGGAAGATGCTTCAACATCCTGGTGCCCTTACAAAACAAAAACAATACACAAAGGCAGGGGCAATCCACAGTGAGTTTCTGAACAAGGCCTGTTGGAAACAACAAGATGAGTTGGGAAGCAAGGCATGGCAGAAAATGCCTTTGCTTGACAAAATAAAAAGCCTCAGTTTCTCTTCCTCACTTGCACTCTATAATTTTAAAATCCTGATTATGGCAAGGTATCACACTCAAACCAGAGCAGTTATCTGTAGTATCAGCCCTACACTCAAAACTGTTCAAACAGTTCTTGACAATAATTAAGTCAATTAAGTTCTGGAGACTCTGGCATAATTGTGAAAGACAGAGTCCTCCGTCTTCTTTTGTAGTTAAGTATTTTTTCAGCACTTTGTGAATGTCTCACATGGTTTGCACAGAAATAGATTTTACTAACCTCTCTGAACACATGCTTTGAAGAATTAAATACTGTGTAAAAGAGAACAGTTTCTATTTCCAGAAAAAAACCCTTAGCTTTTAATTGAAAGATGCATCCGAGCTGGCTGTCAGCCTGCTGCTTCTTTTGGCACAGTCTTGTGTGAGAACTGGGAGAAGTCAGTTGCTGCCCACCCTTAGTGAAGTGCCTCAGACCACTTTAAATGTGTGTGTTTTTTTCCTTTTCTCTTAGGAGAAGGAAAGAGTTTGGGCGTTGCTGTTGCTCCACACCCAGGACCAAATCTTGCTGGCTAAATTAAGCCAGGTGCTGTCCCAACCCACTTGTTGGGGTGGGAGCAAGATGATCTTTTTGATACCCTGTGCGGTAACAACAATCTCTCAGAGGTTCAATAAAACTAGAAAATTTATTATCATCAAAAGTGCTTTGCAAAGCACAAAACTTGGCAAAAGATAACAACTTGGCAAAAACACCACATCACATCAAGAATCCAACACGGTGCAAACTCAAAGTATGACAAAATGGCAAAAGAAAACAACTGCCTTGGTGCCTAGAAAAGGGGTTAGAGAGACATAATGACCCAGAGATTAGGGAGAGATAATGACCCACTGCCTAGAAAGGGGTTAGAGAGAAAGAGAGAAAAAAAAAACGGAAAAGAGGAAAAAAGAAAAGGAGGAGAGATTTCACCATCCTCAGATCCAGTGTCATAGTTCTGCTTACGAAGTCGGTTCTCTGGCTGTCAGCGCATGTTGAAAAGTTGTGGTTTTACCTTTTATATCCTAAATTGCCACCTGTTGGGCAGGGAGTTTTATGTCTTTGAGTATGCATGGAGGATATTTTTAGAATGTTACCAAAATTGGCCAGTAGGATAGGAATATTCCAGAAATAGGTCAACAGCATATGGAGGTCCTCCAACCTGTCCCATTGAATTAGCTGAACTATGGCCTTTCCACAGAAAACAGCTCAGGGAAGCCAGTGCATGCAGAGAAAGCAGGATGTGGCTGCCCCTACCTGCATCTGTCCGTGTCAGAACAGGAGTTTGAGACGTTCACATACTCTGCCTGTTGGGAGTGACACAGGAGTACAGTCATGCTTTTGCTTATTGAGCTTGTACATGACAGAAGTCACAAGTTAAGAAAGGTTTTACTCAGATTCTACAATCAATTTCTCCAAGACACATTTCTTTCACATAAACCAATATATAAAGTATTGTCCAAATGTTTGCTAATTCTGCTGGGTAGTAGATGGAACACTTCTCTCCAAGGCTTTTTTCTTTACTGGGGAGAGGAGAATTAATGGAATTTCTATAAAAGCTGATTTACTAGATGATTATATTGCAAACACCATGCTAATTGCACAGGTCAATGTAATGCTTCTGAGATGCTATCTTAAGGCCAACTGTCCCACTGAAAAATATTAAATACATATTGCTTCATAGGTGGCTTTACAGTAGTACCATACAGATAAAAAGATCTATGAAAAATGTAAGCCAAGCTATTTTTCAGATCAACTCCTGAGTTTCATGGGCATTGGAGACTCCAAGTCTGAGGAGGGCATGATTTGAAGTCTGTGTGCACATTCCTAGAAGACACGTGCAATTACTCCTCTCCATCATTGCTCTAAATAAATACCCAACTTAGTTTTATGAATTGTCACTGTGAATACATAGCTAACTAGCACAGGGTAAACTCATCATAGTGACCAAGATAAACTGAGAGATCCACCACAGGGAAGAGACTGTGACCAATGGATGTGGAGGGTAGGGAAAAATTTAAAACTACACAGCAACCTCAGTTCAAGGTGTTGCGTTGAGCTAACAGGAATGCTAAAAAATAACTTCAAAGTAGACAGTTGTCAGAGCCCTATGATTTTGGAGAAGGAGATAGGGATGCTTCTTTGAGAAAGGACATGAAATGGAAAAAAAAAAAAAAGAGAGACATTGTGTCTTGTCTAGGAAGATAATGTGACTGAGGGAGGTTCAGATGAGAAAAACGCTTGCTTATTTTCAAAACAAAAAGACTCATAAGGAAGTAGCAGTGAAATCAGAGAAAATTCTTCAGTGGAATGTATTGGCTAGTCAATGTGGGCTTTTATTTTGAAGATCTGGATATGCACGCATATTTGCTTCTACAGACACTTGCACACATACATGCACATGAGCCTACACATTTTTATATATATTTTTTTATATTTATGTATGTATATGTATACAGACACAAACCCATTCTTTTCTACATTTAAAAGATGCCTGATTGTCAGTTCCAGACCCACTTCGTGCTTTGAGTTTCTACCTGCTTTAAGAATATAGTGGGATATTGTGGAGGATATTCAACAATATGTTCCATTAATCCAAGTAAAAGGTAAATCATGTTAAGCAGTTAGTCAAGCCATGACTGTTGTCTCCTTTGCCCTGAAAAGCTAAATATCAAATGCACTAGCACAAATACTTTTGCAAGTGTCTGGATGAAAATCTTCCTCAGTACTGTAATGTTCTTGGTAGACTTCAGACCAAAGACGTATTTAAAAATTACTTGTATTCAGTGAATTATTTGCTTATATGATTGTTGCCAAATCAGTAGAGAGAAAAATCATTGCAAATTTGAATGAATATTCATATGGCACAAATAAACAATGAATAATCATCATGGCAAGCTGACAAAAATTATGCTAAAATTATGTTGAAATTGGTTTTGGAACACATCCAAAATTCATATCCTGTTGGCAAATAATTTGCTGAAAGAAAAAGAGCTACAATAGTCATAAAACCATTTCCATACTTCACTTCTTGCACTGAGTTATTTTATTTAGCCATAAGGACTCTAAAATTTTCAAGTCTGAAATCAATTCCTATGTGAAATACACAGGTTTTAGAAGACATGCTGAGTAATTGCCTTTGGCTTCCACTGTTAACCTTCTTCTCAAGACAGATGAACCAGGCTGATCTACAGGCTCTCCTATTTAAAAACCATTACATATCCTTGGATATCATCAATGGAAATGAAAACATTAATTTTTAATTCCTTCTCCAATACTGATCCCAAGCTGATCTTTCATTGTCTTTCTTTTCCCATCACCCACTGCTTAAGAGGGAAGTTAAGCAGGCAACCATCCCTATCCTGCACTGACTTTTTCATACTTTATGGTTCAAAAATCATTTCAGTCACTGAAGCCCATTAACACCTGGTATACTTCTTAGCCAGTCTCTAACTCACTCAACACTTGGCTTTCCCATCAGTTGGTTTTTATTGCCAACATCTCCACTTTTTCTTTTGTTCTTATTGTGCCCCTTCCAGCACCAGTTTATTACCTTCTCTGTCTAAGCATTTTACTTCAAAAAGTCTTTTCAGACAGCAGCATTGGCAGATGCCCAGTTTGCCTGGGACGGATTTGTCTTTCTAAGATTGCACTTTTTGTGTTTCTAATGACCTTCAACTTTGTGCTTTTATTAATAACAATTAATTTCTCTGGTTTGAAATTTGCAACTTCACCTTGCTAAATTACTACTGAATAGAACAGAGAAGGCAAATCCTTTTTTTTTTTTTAAACTAAGCACGAATTTGGATTCACAGAAAGTGGTAACAAGATGCAAATATATAAGTTTAGCCACAGCTGGGGCCTGATAACTTAAAGATGACAGTGTGTGCTTTATAATGTAAACTGAATGGTATCTACTTGTCACTATACCCCTGGACGAAAGGGATATACCCATAGTGTCACTGTGCTCCTTAAATAAGGGACTAAATTCTACACCTAGCTAAGAGAATAACTTGGAGACCATTTTTCAAGTATCTACAGCCATCACATTGTCAAAATCTGTTTCTTTTATCAAGCCAATAATCTTGCAAAAAAAAAAAAAAGCAAAAGGCTGAAACACTAAACTTTATGATTATGACTTCACTCTCAAGGTTTCTACAAACTCAGCAAAGCTCCAACTAATTACCACAGTCTCACATCTTGGAAACGAAAACATTTTGAGGCTGCTTAGAGGAAGATGTCTTTAGAAAGGCAATGCGGAAGAAAGGCAGGGGTTGAAAAAGAGAGTGAAACCAACATTTTGAGCTTAATGAAAAAAAGAAACTTTCCTCTAAAAAAACCCCCACTCTACTATTGAAATGTTGAGAAGTAGTTGGGGGAAAATTTCCAACTCCATCTCAATTTAATGACAACTGAAATCTTATAGGTGCTTGAAAACACATCAAAAATTTGATGTAATACTCACTATTTGTGCTGAATCTTTATCCTTCTCTCTATCTACCTGGCTGCCACCTTTATGGTGCTGCAAACCCATCAGCACTTTTGTGCTGTCTTCATTCACAAACTAAGTAATGGAATTTTGTATTGTAATGAACCTGGGCTTTTCTGAGTTTAAAAGGTGCTTAGGGAATTCACTGCATGAAAAGGCCCAGGTAAATCCTCCTCACATTTGTACACCATCTGGAGTCCTGTCGCATGTGGTTTTGAGCATAAGCTGGTAAATGATCAGGAGCTTTTGTCCCATTAGGCTTCAATTTACATGTCCTTGCCCTGTGTCTCTGGGCAGCACAGCTTCCAAGAGACACATCTGGAGGTCTCCAGCTTTTCGTCTGGGCACATTCAGCCCATCCTCTGTCCACAGCCTTTTTCTCCTGTTGAAGGATAACTGACGAGTGCACTGGCTCTTTTTCATAGCATTGCACCCAGATTATGAGCATCTCCAAAACTCAGTGAGCTATTCCAGTTGGCTCATGACAAAAACCTTCTTCTTCTATCTCACAAATAAATCTAACAACAGCAGTTAAGAGTAAAAAATCATCACACTGTAAAACTGAAGCCCTTAATAGATTGTTTTACCTAGAGGCTGATGATTAATCTGGGCAGTAGCCTCTTGTGAACTGTACTGCCTCTGCTCTGATATCAGTGGATCTTGGACTTCCAATTTCAAAACTCACATTTCAAAAGTCACATTTACTCCTCTTTTGCTGGAATTTGGAGCTGACACTGCTTGAGACTTTGCAGAATGGGTTTGTCTGATGTCACTGCTATCTGCATGTCGGCTGAACCCCTACAGCTCTTGTTCTACCTGTGTGCTCTCTTACTTCTCTTGGGTGATGACAGTAACTAGCATGCCAACACACTTTTTTTTCCTTTTGAGTTTTATTGCCAACTTTGCAGAATATGTTCCTTAGCCTTATGTCAGTCATGAATTGTTTTGTTTTCACCTTCTTTGGTACTCACTGTAAACACAGACAATAGGTTTCATGTGTCTGTAAAACAGATCTGAAAACTAGTAAAAAAACCCAAACCCATCAGAATTAAAAACTAAAGATACTCTCTGAGTAATATGTGTTGGCAACTGCTGTGTGCAGACCCAGAGCAAAGGACTGCTTTCAGCCTCCCAGGTGTCCTCCAAGGCTTCTGGAGAGATTCAGCTTTCCTGGAGATTTTAAGTGCTACTTCATGCTTTTCAGGCTGTTTCTCTAGGTGAGATTTTTGTTGGGGCTGGTTTTTTTTCCCTTTCTAGAAATGGTACTCATTTGTTAAGGCTACAGGGAAGTTATGTATCTTCCATAAATGTCAGCAGCAATTAAAGCCTCTCTAAATCAAAGTTCCAGCAAAACATTTCTTGTAGTTGTGACTTTGCACGGAAGTAATATGGTAGGTGAGTTTTCAGTCATTCCGTTTTAATTTATAGAGTCAGCACTAGGAATAGCTCTTGGCAAAATTACTGTGCAGTAACCACTAAAGTCCTACACTGAGAGTCTCTCATAGTACAAAGTTATTGTCTAATAAGAGGGTCATAGAGAGAAGGAAACCCAGAACAGTAAAACATGCTTAAGTCTTCAAAGATTTATTATTTAAAAACATTTATTATTTAAAAACATTTATTATTTATATAATAAATATAATAAATATATTATTATAAAATAAAACCTTTATTATTATTATTTAAA